>VWZT01005007.1:117067-216019 GCA_013397055.1 Pachycephala philippinensis
GTCGAAGGGCTGATTTCTTTTCGGGCTTTGCGGTGAAAAGAAAAGCCTCTGCTCTTTTATGCTGTCAGGTGTTCGGTGTCCGCTGCGTCTGGTAGTAGAAAACTGCCCCGGCCCGGCCCGGCCCGGTGGGGGCCCGCGCCGCGCCGCGCCACGCCACGTGGAGTGGGGGAGGGGAGCCCGTCAGCCCCAGATGGTCTCGGCTACAGTTGCAAGCAGCCATGGGTGTTTCTCAGCTGCCCACGGGCTCCGAGGGGTTCTGCAGCACCCCGGGGGGTGCCGCGCCTCCTCCCCGAAGAGGGATGGGGAGAGGGCAGGGGCTCGGCCCGGCCCGGCCCCGCAGGGCCCGGCCCTGCCACCCCTCCGGCTCAGGGACCGGAAAAGAAGAGAGGGACCTTCTCTCCTCAGTGCCTTTTTATATGCAAAATCGTGAGAAGCAATTGGTCTAAAACCCTGTCCATCAACTCAGTCTCTTCAAACCACCACAGTGGAAAAACAAGGTGACATAACATTTCTGATTTTGAAATGGAGAAGAATTTATGGTTCAGAAGTCAAATTCTCTTCTTGTTTACACCTGAACAAAAATGAAACCGAAAATTTCATTGTCAAAGGAAGATTGCTACACCCACACGTATTCACTTCACTATGAAGATTGTTGAATGGGTGTGTAAAGGCAATGTGATTTAAATCATGAAAGGTTTCTAAAGATGTCATAATCCAGGAATGCATTGACTGCAGATTTTAGTCCAGCAGCTCTGATGAAACTGGCAAGATGCATTGGCTGAAATTATCATGAATCACAACGTACGCAATAGCACTAAATTTACTACTTTCTCTCATGCTTATAACTACACATATTCCAATAATGACGCTGACTATTTTGTTTTTGTATAACACTGACTCTTTTGTTTCTGACAAGAACTTGGCAAAGGAGATGGAGAAGTAAATACCTTTATTACATACACTAAGAAGAAAATATTAAAACCTTTTTTTTTTAACAACTTGGATTTGCCTTCCTAAGTTAACTGATCTCTTCCCACCAGAAATTTAGATGTTGCAGTATAATGCAGCAACACAAACTACCAGTTTCTCATGCCAATACGTTTATTTCCATGAGAGAGGCTAGAGGAGTATTAGATTTGTAACAGCCCTGCTATAAGGAAATACTTGGTCTCCTAGCTGCCATAATTATTATCAGCTGCAACTTACTGGGTTTCCTCTTATTAATGTTATCATTTGGCACAGAATTATAATGCAGGTTTAGCCAGTTATTTAGCCATCTGTGAAGTGGCTTAACTCTGTAAGACTTGGTATTAAATAAAAAATCTTATTAGTTTTGAGGAATATGATTTCATGGTATTGTCTGCAATTCAGTTAAATAAAAATGAAGTCAGTTGGGAAATTGCTATAGTTGGACTAATTGCATATAATAGCCTAGAAAAATATGGGGATTATAGATGAAACTAAATCCTTCAATAAAGCCTCCTTATGCTAGACAGTTTTTGGATTCCCTTTTCTTGCAACAAACTATGTAAAAAATTGAACATCTCACTAAATTATCTTCCTTTAATTATTCAAATTTCAAATAGAATATTTTTCATCCCTTGTCTTCATTTCCTGGCAGAGACCAGAAAAAAACAAATTAATTTCATTAAGAGACATTAGAGGTACAATATAGAATACAAAATCTGGTCAATAATACACTGACTTATTGAATCATCTTGTAGTAAATTAAAAATTATTTCAACAGCCCACAGGCTAAAGTATTAAAACCAACATCAAACCCCTTTCTCTTTCACATGTAAGAATTAAAGGAACCAAAGGGCTGGAGTCTAAACACAGAGTCCTCTGCTCATTTATTCCCAGGGATGCCACCAGCAGTTTCAGGCTTTCTGCCTACCATTGATACACACAAAATTTGCCAAGTCTATATTCCTATACCAGCAGAATATCCTAAGCTCATCTATGTACTCCAGCCTATATTGCTGGAAGAGCAATTTTCTGAGTAATGTAATGGAAAGATCAGAATGTTCAGAAACCACTTCCTACACTGGTATGAAGAAAGTTGAAAATGAGGTTAGTTATGTTGCTGAGAAGCCAGCACATTGTTTTCATCATGTCTGATAGGTTCTAGATCAGATTAAAAAAACCCAAAAAAAAACCAAAACCAAAACCAAACAAAACCAAAACCAAAAAACCAAAACCAAAATGTCTTTTTATAAAAAAACATATATGTTGGTTTTTTAAAAAAAGTCGCACAATAGAAAACTTATGAGCACAGAAAGAAATCATAGAGCCTTGTTAATGGTTTGATATGCAACTAAAATTGATGAGACATAATTATTTTATCAAGGGATAAAGTAATTCCCATTTTCCATATCTTTGCTTGGATGAATGGGAGTGCTCGTGAATTTTACATTTCTTGTTTGAGATAAAAATATATGAATATATACACATCTGTACATATATATATATCAAATATACAAATTAAATTCTCTCTAGGCAATGTACAGTCTTCAAGGATGCTGAAGCTCAATGCAAAAGGGAACAGGACAATCTGTGTCTGTGCTGGATTTGACGAGCAGAAGTGGATTTAGCAGTGCGAAGGAAGCCTCAGCTTAATCTTTATTAGAAGTGTTTGTAAAGCAGGCAATATCGAAGAGGGAACAAACTAGAACAGATTATGTGAGAAGTGATAAGTCTACATTTTTGGATGTTTTTACAAGCAAGCTGGAAAATACCAGGAAAAATACCATTAATCTTACATTAGGGGAAAATCAGATGATCTCTCTTCAGACCCCTAAATACACAAAGCAGAGTTGTGTACATCCTTCTGAAGGGCAAAGATTGGAACTTCAACACAGGTATTTAAGTGTGCATCCACACGACTTTTAATTTGGCTCAGGAAGATGCTTTCCAAGTGAATTTTGCAATGATTCTCTCACTGCACCTTGGTTTGCATAGCAGAGGGCATCTCAGGAGCCATGAACTCTGCTCCCTTTAGGTAAAATAAAGTGAAAGCTGAAATCTGGGATCACACTTAAGATATTTTAGCCGCTGATTGGCAATCATTTCATGGGGTCATACTGAATTGGTCTGGAGGAAAGTGACTGCAGTCAATAGGATATGTCAATAGATACCAGGAATCTGCTTACACATCACAGTTCTTCGTGTTTCCTGAGAGTACTTTCCAAAATAGAAATTTCTAACACAGACTGAAAACGAAATAAAAATCTTTCTGCTAAAAGGTCATGCCTTTTATGCTTTTTCCCAATTCGTATCTGACCTGTTTTTTGTCTTAGGAAGACATTAAGTCTAAGAAAATCGTAAGTTACCAATGGAATATAAATTAGTAGATCACCTCACAATACAATGGTCTCTCTCCTCTTGGGGTCCCCCATGCTTCTGGCTGTCATCCAGCTACCAACATACAGCTGCAAAAGATCAGGAAAAAATTGTGAAGATCTGGAGAATAGGCTTCTGACTTCTCTAATATTAGAAAATCTTTCTCTTAGGGCTCAAGCTCCAAATGCTTAAATGGGTCTTGTCTCTCTTGATGGTTTCTCAGAGTGTTTCATATGACATTGAAACCCATGGAGAATCATGATTACAGATAGTTTATAGCTAGAAGAACTTGTTTGTAATTCAGAAAAGCATCAGGAACAGACACCAATATTAAAAATGGGATGCTAAAAGGACGGGCAATAGCTTGACTGTCAGGACTTTTTCCTGATGGTTGCAAACTGCAGGGAGCTGAATGAAAGACAGCAATATGCTAAATGTCAGTAAGCAAAGACTAGCCAAGGAGGGTTGTGTTCAGGTGTTCAGGTTGGATGCTTTACTCAAAACTGAACTGCCCTTTTAGGCTTTATCACTTAAGCAAATGGTAAAGTTAAAAGAGGTCTTGTGAATCTTATGTCTAATTACTTTTGAAATTGAATGTCCTTGAGAAAGAGCTAAATGGTGAACCAGAGTGCCTGCACCTTAACTGAAATGCTGATGGAGCATGAAAGAGTGATTGTAAAGGTTTGAGGGCAGTTTTATTCATTCTGACATAAAAATCTTTGGTCTACAGGTGACCTGACCTCTAGGAGTTCTCACAAAGGCTTGAAATTCTACTCTGAAATGGGCATATTAAAGCTGGAGGATAAAATCAGAGCCAAAATACTGTAATATCCTGAGATGATGAAAAAGTGGGAATTTCTCTCTAAACATATAATATATACGCATCCTTGAAGCATAAACACACATACACATACACATCTACATCATAATTACCAGTAATCTCCCAAGAAGCTCTGATAGCAGTTTGTAAGGAAAAATGACAAAAAAATGAAATGATGAAATGCCTAAAAGGCAAGAAGTGGCTCCTCTGACCAATTGCATAATGGTAAGATTCACAACTTGAAGTCTGCAGACTTTTTATGATCCAGCTACAATGTGTTGCAGATCTGTCCTCCCCCAGATCCTCTCATGGACGGGACTTCAAAGTAGTGAAGGCAGCCAAAAGAGGGTGGTGGAATATTATTGAATATGCGTATATGTAGAAAAACATAAACTCTTAAAAACTTGCCAATAATTGTCTTCCTGTTTTACAAAACCCAAAGTAATTTTTATTTCTCCTACGAGAATGCTACTTCTATTAGCTTTGATTACAAAAAAGCACAATCACCTATTCAAACAACGAGGGACTGTCTTCTCTTTTAAACACAGACTGAGTGCTGGTAGGCTGCGGTATTTCACTAAAGACTGAGGCTGGACTGAAGATAGGAGACCAAGTAAGGAAGAAGATAAAAAGGGCAACACATTCCTGGGTGAAATGTTATATTCATTTTGTCTCAGAATCAGACACCGACTTCCACCTCTGTGTGTGTGCAAGCGGGCGCCACCGGCACCACAGGGTATCGTTCGTTTCCTCCTGCCCTGCATCACCAGGGCAAGATTTTGAAATTGAAGCTGAGTTTAACTCTCTCACAGACACACAGTCCAATCTCACAATTACCAACACCTGTACAGCTGAATTGCAGTAAACATCAAGGAAATGATAACTGTCTGTGGCACTGACCCTGCCCAGCACTAATTTTTTATACAGGCTCTTGAGGTTCATATATCCAAATATTAAGAAGGTTTAGCATCCGGCCAGATTTCGTCCACAACAAATGTTAGGCTTTGGGAATGATGTTTTTGGTGAGGAACAGATTTCTAGCTCTGACCATTGGATAATAAATCCCACTATTTACAAAAAACAAAGAAACCTCTATTAAGGCCAAAGTCAGTGATCTTGACTGGGTTGTATAAGATGGCATTAATTTCATAATCTGTCCTTTTTCCACAGAAAGAATGAATGATTCCTTAACCAGGAGCTTATCTTAAAAATACTGAGCCTTGTTCTCTTTATGGTCTCTATCTGAAATAATCTTTGGAACTAAATAATAAATTATTTTCCCTCATATTTCACACTAGTATTGATTGAAATGAAAACTAACTTTGACAAATGCAGTTTTACTCATTTACTTAGGGAAATGTCAGCACGGTATTTAAAAGAGGCATGGCAAGGGAATGATCCCTTAAGGCCTCCTTAGGCCTTTCCAGGCATCGCATCTCCTGAATTTTTTAAGGAGAGAACAAAAGAAAAGTCAATGCTGTGCAGTTGGTGTATAAATATTTGGATATTGTCCATGACAGTTGGCTCTCACACAAGAGCAGACAAATTCCTCACAACCATTTCAGTGTTGGAGGAAGTTGACAATTGCTGCAATAACCAGCGAATACATAGCTCAGGTTAGAAATGTGTACCAGGAGACAAAGTTATGGATGTTTTCCAGAAGGCAGAAAACAAAAAGCCAGTTATTCAACTGTTCCAGTTGGTGGAGGAGAGGAGAGTCAGCCTGTTTTGTGACTGTGTGTATTTGACTTATACCACATAGCTCCTGAAGGAAGCACTTTTTGAACATACGAAAGCTGAAATCAGGTCACTAACAGCAATCCAGAATTCTAGAAAGATTTTTCCCACTCCTAGAGTGAACAGAAGTTTTTCTCCTGCTGAGATGAATTTTCTTTAGCCCTATTGACACAGTCTCTAAAACCAGCAATGTTGACTGCTTCACATAAACCATGAGGTTCTGCTTGCAAACATGCTTCACTGCATCTTGTGAGCAGAGACCGTGTAAGAGTATTTTTTTAACGAGGTAATTACAGCAGGTTACTCATGATGTCACTGGAGATTGCTGCACAAGGGGACTTTGGTCTCTGCCATTCTGGGTAATTCTGACAATAGAGCTCCTCATCCAACAACACAGTTACAGTCCTGCCTTTAGAAAATCATAATGAGAGATATTAAATACATGGGATAGTCATACCAAAAAACCACACGTGGTGTGTATTGTGCTGTACTGTTACACTCTCCAAAGCAAATTCTCCTTGATTTCCAAATGAAAAGGAAATGGACTGACAAGTAAAACCAATCTAAAAAAGTAAACATCCAAAAATTATTGGCTTAACATCCTTTTACTTTTGTCTTTTTTTTCCTTCATGTGAAACCTAAGAAGTTCACTAAGGTTACATTTTTAAGCTTTCCTTTTAACTACAGGGAAATTTTCCTCTTAGCTGAAAGTTGAGACTGGCGAAGACTCAGGACTTCTGGCTAAAAGAAAAACACCAGATACCACAAAAGTCATGATAATATCATATTGAGCTCACCTCAAACCTCCTGGTTGTGGGTCCTGTGCGTTGGTTGCAGAAACAGCTGGCATTGAGGAGATGACTCAGGTGCCAGATTCATGGTTGCTCATGAAGCAGAAACCAGGGACAATATATTTCTACCCTCACAGAGATGGCAGAGTATGACCTCAAGCACAAAGATGCTTCACCCTTATAAGGCAAAGAAACCATAGTGAGACTACAGCTGCACAACACTGTCTAGTTCCTTCTTCCCCTTCCTTTGGCATCTTTCTGTACTCTCCCCACTCTTTCCTGAGCACAATAGACAACTCAAGCCTTTTGGCACCCACTTTTTTTTTTTTTTTCAAGCATCACTCCAACAGACTTTTTAAAAATATTGTTTATTGGGGAAAAAATTATATTTTGTTTATTTTGCCATGGGTTTTGTTTTGCATGTCTCTTCTCCTTCCGCCCTTCTCCCTTCCAGTCCACAAACCCAGGTATTGTGTAATTCTGTGAACAAGTAGCCAGTGCTAGAACTGGAATATCAACTTCATTGAGACAGCAGTGAAAAATAACATGAAAAGGTCACAACTGTGATAAAGTATCTCTGCATCTTTCTTTTGAGAAATACAAGGCTTCTGTTGACTTTGCAGAGCTAATCAGAAACAGAATGATTTGAAATCAGACTTCCCTTTTCCTTATGTTAGCCACTTACAAACCAAAACGTAAGCAACCACTTAACCTGGATTAAGGACTATCTGTGAGTTACGATAGCCTGAGTCATGGAGTGACCATGACTGAAAAGGTAGTTTTTCAGCATTATCAGCCTATTTATGTATTTGAATTTAGGTTTGCTACGTAAGCAGAGCAACTCCATCTACTTACCTGCATTCTTACCAGGGTTACTAAGTGGAGATGTCTGCCCTTCAACACTTAAGAGGACTATTCATTTTCACTTTCATTGAGTTTCTTATAGGTTGTTAATATGCTGCTTGGGACTCGCTTCAAAATGCAAAATGAAAGGCATTTTCCGCTGTTGGGAATCAAAAATGAGAAATTATAGTTTTACATTTATTGTCTTAAAATAGGTTAAAGACTCTGTTGAAAGTGGCTTTGATTAAATAATGCATTAAAGTAATTGTCAATAGCATTAATTAAGAAAGTGAGACTATTAAGAGGATGTATTTCAGTGAACAGGTTAATATTTACTCTGAAAAACACTCCATGGCTTGAGTGAGTCAACAGGATGAGTGGGAGAAGGACTTGAGGAATGCTTCTCAGAGGTGGAAGCAAATCTGAATTATTCTGTCTTAATGAAAAGGGTACAATCAGGTAGCTCTTGTTTGCAAGGTGTCTTCTTTATTCCTTGTTTTCATTTTATCTCCATCTCCTCATCCATTTCAGGAGCTGCTTCCCAGACCCTGGCTGACTGCTTGGAAAGGAGGGTTTCGTACTCTGCAGCTTTGTGTTGCAGGGTGAAGTGGACGAGACAGACTACTTGCAGTCTGTCTTTTGGGGACATCTCCTGATCCCAAGAACTCAGCCGGGCTGTGAAGAGGCCACTTTTGCCCACACCTGCAGTGCCAAGCATCAGACCTTCCAACCAGATGCTGCTCATTGACTTAAGCAGCTTTCTCTCTATACACTCCAGAGCAAGAGTCAAACTCCCTGTGCTACTGTGCTCTAGAGTAAACTGTCTCTGCATTAGCTATCCAGAAAAGCTGACGTTCCTAGACATCTAGTGTAGGTGTCTAGAATTAAACTTCCAATATCACTACATCATTATGCAAACAAAGTTATTAAAATTCCCCTTCACCAGGAATACTGTTCACAAGAGTTAGCTCTGCAGAAAACTGGTCATTTGTAGTAGTTATTCCTGCATATTTTCATCTTTTTTAGGCTGAAATTAAAATCTGAAATCCAATTTTAGTGATTAACAGAAGAATCTAGTGAACTGATGGAAAATTTCATGTGAGATCGAAAGATATGAGGGAAGCAGCAAGTTTTGCAAGTGCCTCCAAGTGAGCCAGGGAAATAATAGGTAATTATTTTTCTTTATGGAGGACGAGCTCATGACCACTCTTGCTTATTTGCAAGAATGTGTTGGTGGTAGAATTACAGGGATGTTGAGAAGTTTATGTTCAGAGACAAAAATCCTGGATTAACTTCGGAGGAAACTTGAATGTTCCATTTGTTCTCCAAAAAAAAAAATCTTTTATTTAATTGGACTTATTTCTTAGTCAGATTCAAGTGAGCAAAGGTTAAAAAATACAATATATTTCATCTTTCTTGTTGCTGAAGTCACCTCTCTCAATCCGTAATATACTGACTATCTGGATCTCAGTATTCATATCAGAAAAGACCTTGAATCTGTAGCCTGGATTTCAAACCTCCACCCCTATTTTATTCTATCATATTCTTTTTTTCTTAAGACACGAATTCCTGAAACTGTCAAACTCCACTCAGCTACAAAAAAAAATTCCACTTTTTTTTTAACCTTGTAAAATCAAATGTGGAACGTCTGAGTGAATATAGAACTCGAAGTTAAAATTAAACTTGTGTAGCTAAATCTGGCCAGCATCACTATTTGTACTGATTGTCAGGCATAGTGTAAAGGGAAACTGGGAGAAAAAAAAATTTGTTGCTTGTGAAGTCTGTAGCACCAAGAATGGCACTACAACAGGGCAGAAGATTTCATATCTCATTTCAAGTGCTTTTGTGTCTGAACGTTCCACTGTTGATGACCTTGCAGTACAACTAGGATATACCTAAAACCAAAGTTAAATCAAAGTGATGCTGATTTGAAATTTTCATATGAATAAGCTTCAACAAACACACAAAACCCCTCATTCCCCCTACAGAAAAATCAAAGCATCTGACTCTGATTTCAGTAAAAGCAGTCTTTGTTAAAGAAAACAATGGGTTTTACCAAAATAATAAAGACTGATGTGATCTATCAATAGAATAAGGTCCTGACTTGTGGTTGGACATATTTTGAGTTTAAAATAAGACTGTTAACCAAGGTCATAATTTTTGTATTTTGGACAGGAATAGTCACACCATATGAAATATTATAGCATTTTATGTTTTCCAACAGAAAAAATGAGTTTATGTCAAGGTTTTCCCTAAAAAATCCGTGGTGATGCATTTTCTGTCATTTACACAGCTGCCTTTCAAAGTCTTTGCTATCACATGAAACTTCATAAACTCTTCAAATCTCTTCTCTATGGGGAACTAAGTGATGTGTGATGATTAGATAGGTTTTCCTTTTGTTTTGAAGGAGTTATCCTGGTCATCCTTATAATCCCTGGGAACTGAAACTCACTTGAAAACCTGACCGTTAATTTCTGCAAAACACCATCATAGCCATAAAAATACTGAAGACATTTATTTCTGAGGCTTTAAGAGGCACTTCAAATTTCTGTGGCAAATCCCTGTCTGTAGAGTCTAAACATCACCTTATCTTCACAACCCTGTAATAATAATTATAAAAAAAAACAGGCAGAGCTTTTTTCCTTTCTGGTAATCACACATAGAACACTTCTGCCATAAGCATATTTTGGATAATGAGGGCTGCAAGGACCAGTGAGCAGCATCACTCTCCCTTCCAAAGTACAGCATTTATTGCTCAAGCTGTCAGAGCTGAATGGATTTAGCATGTGTGCTTATAACAACGTGTTAGCTGTTATGCACTTGACATGTGGCAGCAGCTTAAAACCATTTGAAAGCAGAGGTTAAAGCAGGCTTTTGCACAGTGAGGGATCATATTTCTGGAGCAATCATTACTGCACCTGTGAGGACAGCCTACAGACACTGCCTTTCAGATGCTGGTTCTCATCCTACTGTGAGAAACCTGCCTATGGGGTGTGAGCCTGCATTTTGTACAGGCTGCCTGCTCATCTACGGTGCAGGTGAGGGAAAACCAGCCCCTGCTTCCCCAAACCCCCTCAGTCTGAGAACAGGTGCCTTTAAAAGGGTAAATGATTAACGTCCACTCTCACCTGAAATATCTCCAATGGCTGCATCAGAACATTGCTATGATACAAAATGGAGTTGTATAGAGCAAAACCAGTAAGAGATTTGGAGTTCCATTTTTCTGGACTAAGACAAAAAGCTCTCCTTTGAAAAGATCAAAGCAGTGCACAGTGCACTTATAATTGTGCACAATGCATTCAGCAGTCAGGCTGTATCTTTTCTTCCAAGTTGTTGCAGTTTGAAGCAAGAATTTCTGGGAAAAATATGGTAGTACACGTAGGACAAAAGCTCTTCCCCATTTTTTTTTTAAATGCCTGAGGAAAACTTGCACGCTTTTATCAGTACATTTTGTCTGATCCAGACCAAGGAGGGAAATTAATTCTAGGATCTCAGCTCTCTCTCAGAAAACACCCTAGAGGTTCCCCTGTGTTGTACCAGCTCTGCACCTGCTCACTCATGCCCTGCTTTCTCAGCGGGGGAAAATAGCACAAAGAGGTAGCAATACCCTTCAGATTTCTTCACAAAGACTATAAAGCACAACATCAACTCATATATCCGCACTCTGTATTGCTTTAAAGGAAGTTTTATCTTGTAATTGTTGTACAATACTTACGTAGTAAATATGATCTAATCATAGATTAGCTAAGAAAGTAATAGGTCCATCTCCACTTAAATCTCATGTTGGGAGGTATACTTCCAAGAGATGCTGTTCTTCATCA
The DNA here is from genome assembly GCA_013397055.1 of Pachycephala philippinensis. NCBI lineage: Eukaryota > Metazoa > Chordata > Aves > Passeriformes > Pachycephala > Pachycephala philippinensis. Next base: position 128,422 of record VWZT01005007.1, read on the forward strand.
TAGCTCAATAATATCACCAGGTTTCTTCTTCTCACTCAATGACTCCTTAAATACTGCATGCAATTTGAAACCTTTGAAAAAATTGAAATGAATGTTCCCTATTCTTCATCACAGCGTGTGTCCAGCTAGGGGCATCTGAAGAGTTGTCCAGAATTTCCTTGAAAGAGCTTTCAGCCTCTTAGACTATTTCTTGCATACTCTAAAAATAGAAACTTTCTTTACTAAAAACTAAGTCGTAGGGTTCACTTTCCAACGGACTCTACTTCAAAAATATTTTCGTAGAATGCACTTTTGTACAGAAGAAATAATTTTGGATCATAAAGAGATTCAAACCAAGATGAGTGCTCAACACTGCTGAACTTCTGGTGTCCACTGGGCACAAGTGCAGCTACAAGAGCTTAGGGAAATGAATACTTTCAGGGTTTCACCTGGGACAAGGTTTTAAACATTCTGTATGTGGGAGTCAAGAGTTAAAATTCAAATAATAAGTCTAAAAAGAGATTTACACAGAAATCCTGCAAGGAAATATTGAGCAAAGTAATTAATCCAAGTCTTGAAGTTAACAACCTCAAGAGTGATTAATACAGCAAGAAATAGTATTTTCTTTCAGTGCAGGAGCAGAGAGAAATGGCATTTATGAAGAAGGAAGACAAAACAGGTGTCCGTAATGGTTCCTTCTGATTTTACAAACCTATGAGAGAGGTAAAACCTCAGTAGATATTAACAAGTTTTACCTTGCTGACACATGAGCAGTTCTCCAATGCTGCCAATCATCCCTCTGTATTTCCTCTTCCTTTTATTTGTTTGCTAACCCAAGTCTCCACACTTCACCTTCAAAGAGCAAGCAAACTCCTGAAGGCAGAGACTGTCTCTCACTCTGTTTGCACAGAACACTTCATGATCCTGACAGGAGCTACGGGAGGACACAAGCTTGACTTCATTCATCAAATACTTCCAAAAGGAAGGAGTACTTTAGAGGGAACAAACAGACTCCAGTGAACCTGGGAAAGAACGGACAAGGGATTTTTTGGGTTGGGGTTTCCTTTTTGTTTGTTTAGGGTTTTGCTTTGGTTTGTTTGGTTTTTTTGTTTTGGTTTTTTGGTTTTGAGTTTGTGTTTGTTTATTTATTTTGCTTTTGTTTGTTTGTTTTGTTTGTGGTTAGTTGGTTGGTTGCTTGGTTGGTTGTTGGGGTTTTTTCCTCCAGAAGAATTGCCAGGTCAGGGCTGAGCCATATCAATGCTGTTTTCCTCTGCCACATCAGCACTTTAATCAGGTCACTCTTGGTTTACTCCCAGGATCTTCAGACGTTGAATTCTGAGGTTTGATTTTTATTTTATTTTCAAATCTAGATTGTGTTATCTAAACGGATTTTATCTGTTGCTTCTGTTTTGAAGTTCTCTGAACATGTTCTCAATATATAAAACTTTTTTCCATAAGATCTAGGGAGCCAGCACCCACTAGCCCCAAACTCCATCTCCTCCTCCTCAGATTGCTATCACAGTTAAGTATGTTCTTTTGTAGAATGCTAGAAAGGGTGCGTGTCCTCAGGAACATTGTTCATAGATCACCCCATCATCTACTTGTATGGTGAAGCTGAGTGAGCTGCAACTGCTCCTTCCCTTAAAATACAAAGCCCTTGCAAATCACAGGAAGGTGATATTTTGGTTTTGAAAGTAAAGCTTATATCTACCTTATAAAATAACTGCCTAAACAGCCTCTCTTCAGCTTCAGCTGCTAAAAATTATTGAAGTAGTTAGTATTCTCTCCCTTTCACAGTTTTCAAAATCTGCATGAAAGCTATTTGGAAAATCACTATTTGGCTGCCTTAGGGGATTGCAGACCTGTTACCAAGTCAGGTAGCTTTGCTGTTGAAGTGATGGTCTCTCTTGATAAAACTCTGACTACTGGATAGTGTACTACCTAGACGACTAGGTTCAGGGAAAGGACAGCTCAGATGTAGCAGTCTCTTCTTGATGGGCAACTCAAAATTTCCTGGGAGCTCTCAAAATCCCACGTTTGCCATTGCCCCCTAACTGCTGCAGTCCTTTAGAGGAACGCAGTCAATTTGCTTTCCAACCACTGACTTTCTGGAAACTCATGAATAAAAACAGCAACATAGGCTACCTTTATTTTCTGAAAAAATCAGTCAGCTTGGAACTAATGTGCTGTCATTATAGGTAATTTTCTTAGTTTATTATTTGGTCATTTTTTAAAGCCCATGTATTAGTGGAAGCCAGGGGACAGAAGACAGGTAATTTGCACACACACCTGTAAGTCATCTTTCCCTAAGTGAATGAAAGGTGAACTAGATGGCTCATTTCTTTCACATCCTTTAAGACCCTCAAAACCAGAAAGACAGATTATAAAAATTTGCCTGCAGGGCTGCTGAATCTTGTATGAATTTGTTCAGAAACCAGCAGACTAATGCAACCATGGCATTTGACAGTCATCTTGTGTGCTAAGGCTGTATGCCAGCACTACAAGACAAAAGGCATTATTGTATATCACTTAAAAATGGTACATAGCTTCTGGAATGGGTTTGTGGGGTTTTTCTTCATTCTACAAGGAGCTTTACCGAGCGCCGGTTTTCCTGTAACTATAAAAGATAATAAATAAGCTCAAATCTAAAGAAGATGATACTGTAAGTGGAATGAAGCTGTAATGTTTTATGACTTATACAATTTCTCATGATGAGTAAAAACAAAAAAAGGGTAGAAAGTTACACTATATATCACAGTTCTGCAAACAGCTATTTCCTCTTCAGAAAAATCTTATGAGTATTGAAGACTGTTTTCCATCTATACAAAATCCAAGTATCTGTGAATAAAGAAACCCAAACACACAGCTACAAAGTACAGAGTTTTTCCCAAAACCAGTGGGCTCGACATAAAATACATAAAGAATCAGCTTTGGTTCATGAAATAGGGTACAAACTGTGCTCACTTCAGCAGCTGGGATCTGAGAACATGCTGCCAGTTTTATGCTGAGGATCCCCCCCCAGAGCAAACCAGCCTTCTGGAATCTCAGGAGAAGCTGCATGCTGATCAGCAAATACGAGCTACAGGTAATTCTAGTGGTTCACCCTTTCATAAATCCTCCAACAAAGCCTGCTGATGAAAAAAGAATTTTTACAAGACCTGTTGATTATACTCATATACTACTAACTCAAGTATTGTTTTCAATTATTTCATGGTGTGCTCAGCCCTGAAAGTCATCAGGAAAGTTAGAAAATCATCTTGTCCTGAATTAATCTATTATAATAAGTGTTTGTGGTGTTTTGTTTCAAGCTGATCTAAACATAAAATGATACAAAATGCTTATTTAGAAAAATAAAAAGAAAATTAAGGTAGTCTTTTGGCTCAGTTAAATTGCAACCTGAATTTTGCCCTCATGCTTTTGTCTTCTCCAAGCCATTACAAAAGCCTTGCCTTCACTTTGTTCCTGTCCAGAAGACTGTCCAAAATTGTATTTGTCTTGTATGAAAAACAACATAAAAGTACTGCAAACCAAGCTGAAGTTGTTAGGCAGGTTTCTACTTTTGCAGACATTATTATTCATTTATACACTGTGGCATGCTAATAGCAATTATTAAAGCTTTCTTTTACTAGGTATTTTGTGGGGTTTGGTTATCATTTACATGGTAAATATAGCAATAACTTCCACCTGACTGACAAATCTTCTTTATGAGATCAATCACAGATGAAAATTCCCATATCCCGTTAATGTTTTGATTTTGTCACAAAACACACAGGAAAATCAAGAACAGTTAAGCAATAGATGGGAAATAGTCTCAGGCCTAAATGGATAATACCATGTTTTTTATTTCTTGCCTCTTGAGGAGAAAGGGAGGGAATATACCAGGACTATATCTATATGAACAGCTCTAAACTGCATTTGGCTCTAAAGTTTTCAAGTTTTGAAATACCTGAAGATATCCTTGAAAAAACGATAGGAAGAGAACTTTAAATTAGGCCTGGTTTTTGATATCTGATATATGAAGATATATACGCTGTTTCTATATTGCTTTCTACACCTTTGCCTGCACTGGCTCTTTTCTCCTAGACTCTTGAAAGGCCACTAGAAATGGGAAAATTAAAACAACAACAACAAAAAACCGTAGTTGATGCAAAGGGTTCTGGAAACTAAGGGGCAAAGAAAATCTCAAATTTGTGAGGAAACAACAAGGAGTAACTGTGACAAATTTCAGTTTACAAAATTTGATACATGTTAAAGTAGTGAAGCTTTTAATGAGCTATCTTTATTTTCTCTATCAGTTTCAAGGGCTTTGAAAATTAGTGGTTTTGAAATAGTATGTCCAGTAATCCTGGATATACCTACATCAGCATTGCCAGTGAACATTTCTTGGGGAGTGAAAATCAATAACCTCTATTGTCAAACTGTCCCCCTGTCTGTCCCTGGAGCAATCTGGTTGTCAGACTGGGCCAAGGACAGATGCTGAAGGGGGCTGCCCTGTTCTGGAGGAAAAGGGCATTTCATGGGAGAAATATGGGCTGTCCCATACCTGTTGGTCTCAGTGCCAACCCATGTGTCCTGGACACGTTAATTTTGAATACTGTTATATTATTATCCCCCTAAACCCCAGAAAATAAAGTGTTGATATGTTATTTTCACTTTGAGTTTCACTTCTCTCACGTGTAATTCTAGCAGACTTTTAAGGTCACTTCAGCTCTGTAGCATCACAAATTTACACACAATAAACATAAACGGATAAGTAAAGGGCTGAAGCAGCCTGGTACAGACCTCAGCTTTTATATTATGATCATCCACATATTTCATCAGCTAACTTAGTGTTTTTCCATCTGTGATTAGTCTCTGATAAAAATTATCCTTTTGCAGACCAATATTTTTCTGCTTGTTACAATTGACTACATAGTTCTCCCTGGCAAATTGCAGTGTCAACTTTATTGGCATAATTTAATTTTATTTACCAGGAAACAAAATTCTTCAACCAGAAAAACTGGTTGTGGCTTTTATTTTTCAAAGTTACAATGAAGTGGGCTTTCAGAGAGTAAAGTAAATATTTAATTATCAGCAAGTTATATAAAGCAATTACCTCTATAGGAAGTGCACTTTCCCCTTCTTTATGTAAGAGATTCATTGTTTCCAAAGAGGAATTTTGTCTGAATAGTGACTGTAGGATACACTTACATAAAAGGAGAGAATATCATACACCAGTAGTGATCATAAGTATTATTTAGCCATTATTGGTTTATCTTTTGTCAAAAGTTCAGAGTATTCAAACGAAACTAAAGAGGCCTTATTTGCATGCTGCGTAAGGCTGTCTGTGCTATAAGTATTTATTACTTTGAAATTTCAGAAATATGTGTGTACTTGTGTAAACTGACATTTTTAATGGTTGGTATGGTCAGAAAGTGACAACACCTCATTGCCCTAAACTACTGCCCTTAGAGATGACATTACAGAATAAGCAAATATCCTTGAAAGCTTTTAGAACAGAAAAAAGAGACCTGCCATAACTTCTTGTTTTGGCTGGATAATTTTTCTGCTGCTCACTGTACTTCTTATGTCTTCCCAGAAGTTCCTGTCCTATGCCAGCCACAGCATCCTCTTCTGTCAGAGTCAAAAAAGTTGCCATAGCCCTGTCTCCCTCTGTGACTTCTTCCATGAGCAATGCTGAGCAATTGAGGATAATTAAGAGTGGCTAACTACTGAGATAGCCTCACTGAGCACAATTTACTTTTTAAAACTCCTCTTAGTCAATGACCCCTCACTGATAACTTCATTGTCCAGAGATTGTAACAGTCAGGAAAAGCCCTTTGATATGGGTATTGTGAGCAATGGGAAAAAGAGGACAGAGTCACATAAAGGACCCTGAAAGCTCAATATTTACAAAACAGAAGTGCTCCCATTCCACTGAGAGAACTGAAGAAGACAGAGATATGACCTCCTGGGGCTATTTGCAAGCCTTGCTGGGGATCTTTGACATGGAATATTTCTCTCAGAAACTGGAGTGGCACGGTGTCTCAGGGTTGAGAAAGGTTCACAGGACAAATAAAGGATGAGCTGATAGAATGCAGGCAGCTGTTGGGGCTGTTTGTGCCATAGGCTTGCTGGCCCAGGCAGTTGCCCACGGAAGGACTTTACCTCATCTCTGGTCACTCTTGGGGTGAATTCTACTTTTTGACAGACAGTTACTGGCTGCAGGTCCATAACAGCTTCAGAGCATAGGCAAACCTGAGCACTCACTGTGTCCAGAGTCAAGGCTACACAGACTCGAGGAAGCAAGTGCTGGATCCTTGTTTGCCTTCTTTCATTTGTCTTCACTTTCAGGGAACACTGAGAGTACAAAATGCAGATCTGTCCTGGGATGCTCTTACCCATGTAATCTCTCCCACTGAGTGGTGTTTTCTTAGCAAAGAACCAGATACGATACATGGGCTCTTTTCAGTAACCCCTACTTTATCAGTCCTGAGGGGGCCAGGCAAAATACAGAAACTTTCTTCATAACAACATGAGGTAAAGTCATCTGAAGGGCAATCCCATAAGTAGCTGATTTACAGAGAGCTATCCATGCTTAAAATTAAGCGCTAATTGAAGGGTTTGGGTGGCTGGGTACCAAAATTCATACATAGTGTCTTGGGGTATCAGACCCTTTATCAGTGTGTGTGGCATTGATAAGCACTGTAGAATTAAGGAAATATTACACTACAGATGAATTCCATGTTGCTTTTAATTATGAAAATAATTCACTGTTTTATCATAATAGCCATCCTAACTCTACAGATGACCCTACAATGTCATATTAAAAAATAACTTTAGTCCTGCCAGTCTCAAAGACGTGTAAAATTATAGTCAGATTTTGAGATTTAGAAAGTGAACTTGAGATATCTGAAAAAGGGAAAACTAACTAGTTTGTTTTCTCTGTGGCTACGGAAACATTATATGTTTGAATTAAATTGTCTCAGGTTTGTGAGTGTCAGGAGGGATTTGATGGAAACACAGCAATGGCTGTGACACTGGCACTAGGACAAATATTAAATGCATGTGAAAGGTCTATTCTATGGCACCACAGAAACATTGTTCATTTGTTTAATTGCCCGTTATTAGATGTCCCTACCAGCAGTGTTGTTCTTTACCTTTATGGGGGTACTTTCATGGTCAGTGTATCTCTTATAATACAGAACGCTCTGGAACTGTGAAAACACTGTGACTTCTGCTGGGCCTTGTGGTACCACCATAGTCTGTATTTTGTAGTCTTTTCCTTATGAGGTGTATCAGAAGTTATGCCTTTATATGATTGAATTCCCACCTAAGGAAGTCTCTCCACCATAGGAGTGGCTGGAGCATCTCTTAGGAAAGGCTAAGAGAATTCATATAATGGATTGTTCAGCCTGGAGAAGTCTTTGGGATGACCTAATTGTGGACTTCCAGTACTTGAAAGGAGTCTACAAAACAATGGAAAGGGACTTTTGACCAGAGCATGTAGTAACAGGGCAAGGGGGAAGGGCTTCAAGAGAAGGAGAGTGGGTGTGTATATTAGGTATTAGGAAGAAATTCCATTGTGTGAGAATGGTGAGGCACTGTAACGGGTTGCCCAGAGAAATTATGGATGCTCTATCCCTGGCGGTGTTCAAGACCAGGCCGGATGGGGCTCTGAGAAATCAGGTTTAGTGAAAGGTACCCCTGCCAACGGCAGGTTGTTGGAACTGATGATCTTTAATGTCCTTTCCAATTCAAACCATTCCATGATACTTTGATTCTAAAATATAAAATCCTGTATCTATTTTCTACTTCAGAAGTGCTGTCAAACTAGGTGAGATGGATAAACTGGTTAGTGAAGATTGATACAGAATAGACAAAAGCTCCGAACCTGCTTTTGGAAGCAAATAAAATCACAGTTGCAGATACCATAACTTTAATCCATCTTGATCATAAAACTTGTTAGAACAAGCTATTCTGTATGTTGGAACTCATTCATCACTTTGAAATGAGCACCCAGACAGGATTAGTTTTTAAACTCTCTTGTGTTTTCAAACTATAAAAATCAAGAGAAAAAAACATTTTTGACAAATGGAAGATACACATGTTATTTCTATTATGAAATTGTTTTCTGTAGAAAGGTGGTAAGAACAAGGAGTTGAATTTTCATCAGTCATCATTCAAATAAAAGAAAACAGTTAAAATATGATTGAAATCACATTCTGAAGACTTATAATAAGTCTGTGTGAAGTTTCTGGACACTGATTATAAATCTTATTTTTAGAGAAATCATGATATGCAAACATATTGCATTCTATTAATAATAAGCCTTTAGGACAATATATAACCTATTTTATTGCTATTGTCTAAATTCTGTATATTACATATGAGTTTATACTTTTAAAAAACATGCTAGCATTTTAGGTTCTCTTTAATAAAGATAACAGTACTGAAGATGCCTGAATTTTTAACAATTTATTTTTTTTACCATACCAAATCTAATTAGATTATATTAAACATTTAGCTCTTGACATTTTTAAAGCAAAAACAAATCTACAAAGATTAGAAATTGTTATTATATTTGTTTATGATTGTGATTAGGAACTCAGAGACATCATTACTTAAATTTTGAACAAGTTGTTCTTGCCAGAGCTACGAATGAGATAGAGGTGAAATTTGTTTTTTCTTGAAATTGGAGGGGGTTTACGATTGACATTTTATGAAAGTCAACATTTGTTTCTCACTTCTTGGTTACATATCAACACCTCCTGTCTAGTGCTTCAAGCAGAGTTGTTTGGGGCATGATCATTCTGGTACCCAGTTGATACCCAAATTAATCTCATGGGTGTTTTGCAGCACCTTTTAAATTTGTAGTAAGGCATCAGACCACTTGATGAGTGCTGACTGTGTCTTGCTTTTGGCTTGTACAGTGTGCCTTACTGCAGATATTCACGTCTGATTGCCTCTATTTGTTATGTGAGCCCCAGGATAAGTTATTCTAAGAAATATGATGTTGCCAGTTACGAAACCAAACATGTTTTAAAAAGTTGCTCCAAGAAGTTTATAAGGCATTGTCACAGACATGTTGCCCATAGGATTCGACAATTCAGTAGCATATTTCTTTTCTGAATTTTATTTGCTAAATTTTGCATTTATTTTGTGAAATACATACTCTTGTTTATCACAGAACCATCACTGATCCAAATAAAACAGGATGTTGAGTCTATTTATACTGGAAATCGTAAGATTTTGCTCAGAAAGAGGAACACAGAAAAAAAGCTTGAAATAATTTCATCGACATACCCTGCAAAGGACAGAAAACGTTTAGACAATTAGTTTTATGAAGCAGCCCTAAGAAGTGCACTCTCATCCCAAAAGGCAAACACAGAAAATACAGGGTTTTTAATGGAATTCTCAATGGAAGAACAGCAGCACAAGTTGAATACAACCAAATGCTAAAGAGCTATCAAAAGATATAACTAAAGCACTGCTTAGGAAACACTTGTATAAAAAATGAGCTTACAAAATACTACATGTATCTCAATGCTCCAAGTTTCACACTCTTAAAAACAAGATGAGACAAAAATTGCCCTTGTTTCAACCTGTACCCATCCAGATTCAGCTGAGATTAGTCACAACAGTATAACTTTGTGTAAAATGCTTAAGATCTTAATCTGCTCTGCTTCCAAGCCTGTTTAAGAAGGCTGTGTATCAACTAAACTCCCTACTGTCAGGAGGTTTTCCTCAGTGCTGAAGGTGTACTTTGTCACCTTAAATTTGTCAAGATGTCCACTGCTGATTCCTTCTTGTGCATTTAATTCTGTGTAACTATTTCAAGTTGTACAAAATGCAGCTCTCAGTTTCTAACCTCAACAAAACCCCCTACAGCTTTTTTATTCTCTGATCCATCTTAAAGACCAAAAGTAATGACTTTGGGGTTTGTTATCTGTTATGTTCAGAACAGAAAACAGTATCTATATGTTTACCAAGCCGATCTCACAACATAACTCCCCACATGAAACCGAAATATGTCCTCCAAACGATTTGCAGCAAAAAATGTGCCCTCAATGGCAACTTGCACTTCATTCTCACTTGTACTATCACAGAACTATAGTTATGTTTTTGATTAACTTTTCAATTCACTTTTCACTGAAATATTTTTCAATACTTTGTTCCATAATAAAATAATATTGTTCAAGATTTATCAAGATATATTTGGCTGTATTTCAAGTCCCCCGAAATTTTTTGTTCCGTCCTTGACTTTTGTATTTCTAAGTCTTTGGTGGGGTGACCCTGGCTGGATGCCAGGTGCCCATCAAAGCCACTCTGTCATTCACCTCTTCAACTGGGCAGGGGAGAGAAAATAAAACAAAAAGTTAATGAGTCAAGATATAGACAGGGAGAGATCACTCACCAATTACTGTCATGGGCAAAACTACAGGAGATTAGTTTTATTTATTACCAATCAAATCAGAGTAGGATAATGAGAAACAAAACCAAATCTTAGAAACAACTTCCCTGCACCACAGCCTTCTTCCTGGCCTTAACTTTACTTCCAAATTCTCTACCTCCTCTCCACAGCAGCATAGGCAGATGGGAAATGGAGGCTGTAGTCAGTTCATCTCACATTTTTTCTGCCACTGCTTTCTCCACAGGGGGAGGACTCCTCACACTCTTCTCCTGCTCAAGCATGGGGTTCCTTCCGTAGGAGATAGTCCTCTATTAGCTTCTCCAAGGTGGGTCCTTCCCATGGGCTGAGGTTCTTCACTTATTTCTCCATTGTGGGTCACTCCCATGGAATGTAGTCCTTCAGGAATAGACTGCCCTAACGTAGGTCCCCCATGAGGTCACAACCCTGTCAGCAAACCTGCCCCACAGTGATGTCCTCTCTTCACAGGTCTGCTGGGAGCTGATCCAGCAAGGTCTTCCCACAGGGTCACAGTCTGAGCATCCACTTGTTCTGGCATGGCGTCCTACATGCGCTGCAGGTGGACCTCTCCTCCACTGTGGACCTCCAAGGGCTGCAAGGACATGGTTGTTTCACCATGGTCTTCACCACCGTGGTCTTCATCACAGGTTGCCTGGGAATCTCTGCTCTGGCAGCTGGAGCACCTCCTCCCTCTCCTTCTCCACTGTCTGCAGAGATATTTCTCTCACATATTCTCACTCTTCTTCAGCTGCAGTTGTGCAGCAATTTTTTCCCCCTTTTAAGTCTGTTACCACCACTGCTAAACGGGTTGGCCTTGGCCAGCAGCAGTTCCATTTTGGAGCCAGCTGACATCTTCTCCATTGGACACAGGGGAAGTTCTTCACAGCTTCTCAGAGAAGCCGCCCCTGTAGAACCTCCACTACCAAAACCTTGCCAAGAAAACACAATACAAGCTCACAATTTAAATTCATTTATAAATATTATCAAAGAGTTATTATCCCTCTTTTTGCAATAATAATGCAGGTGCTAAAATTGCTAGAAATATTTATCATTGTAATATTTCTCCACAGCTTGATAAGTCACCTTTTATTATATTTTTTTCAGCACGTACTCTTCAGGAAGATGTATCTTTTCCTGTTTAAGGCAATATGTATTGATAGCAAGAACAAACAAGCTATATTGCCATAAAGCTTGTCTATTTCAAGTACTTTATAGCTGCAATATCTATGTTTAATTACTTAATATTTCATATAATAATAAAATGTGTTTCACTGCAAAATACTTGTAGAAAATATTAACAACTTGCTGTTTATGTCTTTTTTAATACAAATCTAGCTGGAACGTGCAACATGAACATTTGCTCCTTTGCTTTTGCATCATATAAATTTCACTAAGTACTCCCATTCTGGGTTCAAATTCTGGTGCTGCAGTTACTTTTCTGAAATCCCCCAGACGGTTATCAATTTTCTTCACAGCTTTTAAAAATGCTGCTTAAAGGTACAGTGTGACAGGTTAGCTAACCTTCCTAATGACTTGGAAGGATCAGGTAACCTCCATACATTCCATTTGAAGTACTTTCTTCCCCTTAGCAACGTATTTTTAATGTCTTACTTTGATACCTCATTCATTTTTTCAGTAACTTAATTTAGTTTTCCTCATCTGGTATGCAATCTATGTTATGTTTTACAATATTTTTCTCTTATACATTCATGAAAAACCTTTCTCAATATTTTATACCCTCTCATTAAGTCCTACTGGGTTGTACATATTAGCTATTAATAATATTAGGTTACTCCAAAGTGTGATCCCGTAATTTTTGGATCTTTTTTTGTTGTTGTTTCAGTCATTAGGCTGAGACCTGCATGCATTGCTACAGCTGAAACAAGTCTGTTTAGATGGCACCAGGCATTTTGAGGAACAAGCAAGAGCAGAGGTTGCAGCTCCAAAGCATTTCCCTTGAAGACTTGAATGATGCCTGATTTCTGCATGAACATCCAGGTAGCAAAAAAAGAGATTGTGAGTCTACCACTCACTAGTTACACAGCTTTACTCCAAGAAGGTGGAATTTAGATTTCAGCAGAAGTCAACATTTGATAAAGAAGAATAAATAATGGCTTGTTGGAAGGATTCAAATGCAACTTGAAACTGTAAAACTTCTCTGGTTCTGCCTAGAAATATATGTATTTCATGTGCTGCTTCAGATTCACTAAATATTACAAAACTAGTGAGCATAAGGAAGATTAATATTGAGTTACTCCCAATGAAAAGAAACTGGGTATAAAAAATGCTGCTTTTTTAAAAAGAGAAAAAAACCCACTTTTTTTCCAATCAATTGATTGAAAATTCTGTTTCTCTAAATACCAACTTCTGGAATAATATTCTTGCATACCTACATTGATGTACATTGTTATATAGCTTTCTTCCCACTGCTTTTGTAGGCAGGCTAAAGCATGGGGAGTCACTAGAAACAGAATGCCAACAGCAGCTGAACCTGAGCTTCAAGACAGCGTTACAACCCAGTAAAGCAAATTGGGAGACACCACCTGCAGCATATAGACAAGGGAAGAGAAAAAAGATGAAACATTCTTTACCATTATTGGGTTTTTCACACCAGATGGAACTGAAGAAGAGGGGTCTACAGCTTGATAATATCATTTAAATCTGCATTTCTATTGCTGTGCTATGAAATGATCTGTGGAGTGCCCTCAACATCTTACTGGCCGTGAAACAGCGTGGAAACTCAGCTGCACTCAGGCCTGGCATTGAAACTCTCCTACATGAGGCAGTCAAGCTGATATCCACCTTGTGGGCCTCACTGGAATAAAGAAAATGAACCCAGCTAATGATCAGTAGTAAAGCCTAGAGGCTTTAAGGCTGGGAATCATTTACAGCATAAGCCAATTAATGTTGCCATGCTCCATATGACTTCCCCAGGGTATGTACCTAGGGAATTGTGGTTAATCTGCCTGACTAATTTCAGTCTGTTTCATACAGTTTATTTATAGGTGACCGTTTCTACTCTGAATCCACAGTTGTTCAGAACAGGAAGATTCATTCCCTGTCTTGGATTTCAGATGTTGTTGATTTTCGCAGTTTGTTTTGACTGACATGTGCATGCAGTTATGTAATCAAGCTTCAACGCAAATACCCCTTAAAGATCAAGGCCATTAAATGTCTCCAAAATTCTAGGCCTAAGGCTTTACTTAGACCCTTTAGGATGTGAATTTTTCAACCTGTTCTACTATTAAGTGGTGACTATGGTGGCAGAAACAAAGACTTTGCAGTGCTCTGCAGGAAGTGAAGTGAGACCTGCTGAAGGATGTCTTCACAAGTGATCCCCATGCCAAGGGGTACCTAACCTTCATTCTGAACTCATGGAAACTGGGTGAAATCTTAGTCATACTGCTGTCTTGTTACTTCATTGAAATTAAGCACTGTGCGCTTTGCAGGTTTGAAAACTCCCTTTGAATCATGTATGCAGGTTCTGACATTGTTTTACTCTAAAGGATTTATTTACATGCCTGGCAAGATTTAGTCAAACCTGTTTGATCAGCCACAGAACAGTGACTCTTGGTACAACCCTGCATCTTCTATCCCATAACTTAATTCACACTCCATAACTTGGTATCTGATCATATTCCTATGTGTACTTACATGCCCTCACAAAGAGTTTGTATAGCAGTGCTCTTTTGGGACAGACTTCACTTTACAAGGTTCACATTTCCGGGTTCAATCATTTCATGGTTTTTCCGTCATAGGCAGCTATCCTTTAAAGAGGACTCTTTAAGGGCCATTTTCTTCAAATGGTGAAAACTGCTGGTCTGTGGCAACATGATGTCTATCTGGGAAGAGGTTCTGGATCCATCTGTTTTTCACAGGACAGTTCATGCATTTCACGCTAAGCAGCAAAAGGGGCCTTGAGATGAATCTTTCATCCAGCAAGCAGTGTACACTCATTTCAGATGCCAGACTGGTGCTGTATTCAGCTTGCTAATTAGGCTATTCATTTTGTCCCCTCATCTTGCTTCTGGCCCTTTGGAAAAACAGTTTTTAAAATCAGTCTGGTCAGAACTAAATTACTGCTTGGAAAACTTTCCCAGAAAATAGTCTCTGCTTCTTTCTGCCTGGAGAGACTTGGTTAAAAATAAGAAATGTGTTAAGTAAAGATTCAAAAGCTAACGATATGTGTACTCTACTCTGGGTCAGACAGAATATTTGGATTTGAATTGGTGTTAGCCTCCAGCAAATCTCTATAAAAGCTCTGCTATAGTCTCTTGCCTCCTCCTTTTCGTTGTTGGAGTGTACTTTCTTCATTCACTCTATTTCCTGATTTTTTTTTTTTCTGAAAGTATGCTGAAGAAGTAATGTGGATAACAAAGAAGCACACTAAATTGTTGAAAGGTGGGGGAAAAAAAAGTAAGAAATCTTACCCAATTAAGAGTCTGATTCTCAGTCTGTATACACTGCCTGTGGCATTTCCCAATCTTCTCTTAAAGATTTTGAAGCAAATCCCTTTTTGAGAAGAGTCTGAGAGTGTGGTTTGGCAAATGTGGAAAAGGGATGGGAGAGGAAGAGGTTTTTTTCTTTCTTCTACTTCCTAATGTGTAGTTATAGAGAAAGTGCACAGAGACTTTGACTGAAGGTGCACCCTGAAAGTCTGAGAGGTAACAGGCACCTATTTCATCAAAGAACATTTCAATTATTTTTGAACAAAAAAATTTTCTCAGTGTTGGTCAACTTGTTTACCCAGATATTTTTCTGGAACCTTCCACTTTGGAGAGATTGTATACTCAACCAGGAACGGATATGACTGGCTCCTAGTAATTTTTGCTTTGGCCTTGCTCTGGGCTAGAGGTTGGATCAGATGAGTTCTATAGGTCCCTTCTGACCTCAGTTACTCTTTTTTTCAATAATTAGCAGTAGATCCTATGTCTGAGATATTAAGAGAAACAAGAAATACATTTATCAAATCATGTTCCCATTTCATGCTTTCTATCTGGTTTTTAACTATTTTGCATTCTCCAACTCTGACATTTGTAGTACAGCACTTTTGGAAAGATCAGCCTTTATTGACCTATCAAAATGATTTGCTTGAGTGCTTAAAACTCTTCCTTTATCTCCCTAAGAGTCATGGAAGTTTTTAAGACTACACCATTCCCTATGAAAGTACCTGTTATAAAATAAAATAAAAATAATAATTAGCAACAAAACTACCCAAAAATTTTTGAAAGCTCACTACACCTGAATGGTTTACTTCAATACAAACATTTTATCATTCTCAGATCAGCCTGATGTGGTCTCCATGCTGTTAAGGAAATCTTTTACCGTTCTGCAAGACCCCAGTAGTATGAAGATGAGAGAGATAATGTTCATTTTCACACCCAGCTGTGGTTACAGCACTTCCAGAGAACAGTAGGTAAAACCCAGTCATATAGACCATGCAGCCATTGAGGTTCTCAGCTATTTCCCACTATGACACTCAGTTCCCAGGTGCAACTTAATTTCACCAGAACTGTAAGTATTTGCATTGATTTTTATGTACTGTAGCACTGGTTTAAGTGTAATGTCTATATGAAATGAACCTCACATAGTATTCTTTTTCTATTTTCCAAAATGATAATAGGTGGGGAATTGTTCTTTGTTCTGCAATGACAGATTCTGTTTAACTTTTTCGTGTTCAAAAACTGTATAAACCCTACACTCTGGAAGAGAGAATTGCATCCTGTGGCATAGTCAGCATAAATCTGTATGAACCTCACAAATTAAAAACTAAGCTTTGTTTTCACATGCTTAAAGGAAGTAAAACACCTCTAAGTTCCCAAGAGGTTGTTCTCTGCCATGACACCTTTGTGCTGCAGTGTGGATTGGGGTCAGCCCAGGTGGGCAGGGTCCGTGCCAGCAGCATGGCTCTTTGCCCCGTCAGGGCAGCACAAAGGAAATCCACAACTGACTGAGGGGGAAGATATAAAATATAAATGTGTCTTCTCAGACAAAAGGCAGATGTTAAAGTATAACTTCTACAATTAAAAAAAAATGCAAGAAACAAATACTTATGAATAAAAGGCCTTCGCTGACCACCAAAGTGACCTTCTTTAACAGGGCTTATCAAGTTTGACTTTACATAAAATGTAAACTTTATGAGCCTACATGAACTTCCTCTATATCTTACTGTGCGATTCATAGCATTTTCACAATAAAATTAATTGGAACACCTACAATCTATTTTGAGGCACACAAAGTCTCAAAATTATTTTTTAATTGGGACTGTGCAGCTTTATGTTAGCTATTTGCCATAGCTTGGCTGCCCAGTCTTTTCGCTTGGCCTTTACTTGCATACACTTTAGGATCTTAAAATATTTATCTCACTTAAAATACACCAATATCTATCACATCAAATAGAAACAAAATATCAATGTCTCATGATTTTGTTTTTACTGCAAGCACTTTTCCATAAGCACTACATACACTTCCCGATTAAAAAAAAAAAAAAAATTAAAAAAAAATCTGTTTTATACTTCTTGGTCCATGCTTATTTGCTAGAAAAGAGTTTTCTAACATGCAGAACCCAATACCTCATTTACAAGTGATTGTTGACTCACAGGACTCTGGTGATTTGTTTTAAGCAGAAGATTGGAGGAAGAGAAGAATATGAAAGTTTGCTAACTTTTTTACAGGCTCATAGCTTTCTATGAGCAGTTGCAAGTGAAAATAATAGCTCTGAAATTGTTAAACCAAAAAGAATGAACTGCAGAAAAGGGTCAAGATTTGTTGCTGAAGTACAAGCGCTTCTTTCTAGAAAACAAACCAGTTTTGTTCTTGTTAGCAAGGTCATGTAGTCAATTCTTTTCATCTAACTTTAACAAACCATTTTTAAAACCCTCAATTTATTAGATTTAGGGCTTTGAGCTGATATAGATTGTTGTGGCACCAGCAAACCTTTGGAGTTACCTCAGCTTGGCAACTGGTGTTTTGTTTTTTTTCCCCCTGTATCTTGCCACGTAAATTAAAGTGGCTATGACAAGATCTCTTCTCACAGAATTTTATAGGTCATGGGGTCACCAGCAGCAGGAACTCACTGAAATAATTTTCAGGTTCTTGTGTTACAGGGGATGCTGCTATATTTTTCCGCCCCCAAAAGGCAGCAGTACAGTTCCCAATGACAACAGACATGTGGCTCTTTAAGGGATCCTGCCTGTCACAAAGATCAAGTATGGACTGGTAAGATGTGCAGACACCTCCCTGACCAGCTGTGCTTCCTCCCAAGGTGCTTCCTTCCTCTAGGAGGACCAAAACCAGTTTGAGCCTCCTGTAGGAAAGGATCAATCCTAGAACTTAATTCCATATTTTTGAAAGTAGATCAAATACGAAGATGAACAAACCATTAGGTGTGTGTTGAATCCAAGGGTGCAGCCATTCTGACTGAAAGCTTGTTGTCTCTGCAGCCCTAGTGCATGACCTGGGCTCAGTGTGGCTTCACCGGTGTGCGAAGGTGCTGGGGCTGCAGCCACCAAATGGCAGGTAAGAGGTAAGATCTCTCACAGCCCCAGGTGTTATATAACATCTAGCAACTCCAGGATTCAAAAAAAAAAAAAAAAGGAAGAAGTGAAGAAATAAAAAACAAGGGGGAAAAGGGATTAGGGGGAACCTATGGTGGGTAACACATCAAGACCAAGGCTCAGCCTTCTCTAGGCTGCAGAAAAGGCTCACCAATCCATGCCTGATGGAGAGCTGCCTGCAGAAGAGTTTCGTCCGGAGGAACATATTAGTGTTTAGTCTACCACTGTGTTTCTCTTGGCCATCTATTGCATGCACTACCCCCAGTAAATAAATAACTGCTGTGCTCTCTGTGCTGTGCCCAGCCTGCTTGCAAAGCCTCTCTGTGTGTGGTAAAATGTGCCTCAACCAAGGTGACTCATGAAGGTGTGCTATTGGCACAAAGATTCCTGTTGATTTAACTTCAGTGTTTGCATTTCACTATAAATATTTTAATTATTGATAAAAGCATTATGAGGAGGGATTGGGGAGGGACAATTAATGGGAAGGGACAGAGGAATGGGGAGGAAGGGAGAAAAGAGAAGCAGAAACATTTCTGAACTTCATCTGAAGTACAGTTTAGTATGATATTGTACTCAAGCCAAGAGTGTCTTGAAGTGTGAGCAGAGATCTCCATCATGCGTAGAAGGTTGTTGAGACCTCTGTGTTGCTCCACAGATTACCCTGCAGCCCTACCTATACAGGGTGGCCATTTGTCCCCAACATGTGGCTTGAAAGGTGCACTGACTCTTTCAAATACAGTCTCCACTGAATTTCATACCACGTTTGAGAACAGAGGAGGGATGAAAACCAAAAGTCAGGGTTTGGGACAGAGAAAGAAAAGGGCAAAGGAAAGAAAAGCAACCTTCCTGGAAAAGTGAAATAGCTATCCCACAGTGGAAGAGAGGTATGATAATTCGAATTTCGTCACATTTTTCTTGGTTTAAATCACAGAGACGTGTAGCAACACTTAGCCACAGAGACATATTTCAGATGAGCTGAATTTCAGGTAAAATATTAACCTTTAGTATTCCATACCCTTAAATGCTAAAATTGGTTTGAAATATAAAGTTTTCTTTTTTTCCTAAAACTGTTGTGCATGAAACATTTCATTATACGCTGACCAAAAAAAATCCCCCTTATAATGGACCTGAGTGTATTTTCTTTCCATACTGAGTGAAATCCTGTGTGCAATGTGGCACAAAACAGATCATTCAGTTTCTTCTACTGCAAGCCTCCGTGGAGCATGGAAAATCTCAGATACATCTCATTAGCTTTTCTGCATGTGGGTTTCTAATTATGAAGTGCTATAATTGATCATTTTCCTTTTCAAATTAATTTATAACATAAGAAGATTTGATTGCGGAAATGTTCAAAAGGAATACTTTGGTTTGACCTTACAGCTTGTTCCAACTCTTTGGCTGGTATCCATCAGGATCATTAAAATCAATTAAGGAGTTAAGTACAGGACATCTATTGTTCTGCCATAGAATCAATAGACCCTTTCAAACCTCCTATAATTTTAGGGATCACAGCAGACTGTTTAAAGAATTGCTCTTTTGTAGAACCGTAAGTTCTAATCCTACGATGGTTCTAAGCATAAAATGACTTTTTTAGCCTTATTTATTATTTTTAATGGCAAACACATACACTTTTGGGGTTTGGAAATATAGTTTGATCTTTGGAAGAGTCATGCAATCCATATTGCATTTCTGATACCACAGACACGCTCAGTGAAAACTGAAGTATAGCTGATTTCCTTGCTACAATCAATTTAATTGAAATTGTTGAATATTCAGTTCACTAATGGCTGGCCATTTGTAGCTGCAGCTATATTTAGAAAAAGAAAAAAAGAGATATTTGTATCCCAGTAACAGAGATGTGGCCCACGTCATAGCTCCATGGCTGGATCAGTCAGTGGCAATCATTGCAGCAGCTGAAATGAGAAACATGGGGAAGGACAGACTAACACTGTTATTAAGGCCCAGAAGCTACACTATTGCAGTAGTACCTTGGGGCCAGAAATAAGTTTGACTTATTTAGTGAAATAGTATTATTTTATAGGGAGCATGTTTCTTTACAGTAACTATAAACTGAGAGTTAGGGCAGTGTTCACTCATATTTGTGTAGCACCTCACAAATGGGACTGATAGTGCCAAGGGTGTCAGTGCTAATGCTGGGTATATGTTAAATGACTCTCATGCCTTTTATTATTTAGAGGCTGTTGCTGGGCTTTGGAGGAGGCAGTGCTAAATATAATCAATTTCAATTGCAGTGAAATATTACAGACCAGAGAGTCATGCTGAAAAGTAAGGATGAATGGAATATAATATCACATGCCTTATTTATGACCAAGTTTAATACATATGAAGAAGAAAGAAATGAGGAGAGGAAATTCTCTAAAGTCGATGCTTACAGTTACATTCACACCTTATTTGTGGGTTCAGAGCAAGCACGCCTTATATATATAATGACGAAAGTTTATTGCTCATATAACCAAAACTGAAAAGGTCTAACAGTTTTTCATCCAAATCTAATTGTTGAGAAAAAAGAAAGAAGAAGAATAGAATTGGCAATGGTATGCACACACATCTTAGTTTCTATCCCTTTTCTCGGGGTTATGCTCCCCTTTTCCCTGTTCTGGCAGTTGGAGGTCTTATGGAAAGCTCTGAGCATCTGGAGTTCATCACTCATAGGAACACCGTGGTCATGTTGATGGTTTCACCTCACTTGGCCTCCTTCTTATATGTTTGCTATCATGCCTCATTCTTTCTTCACTGGTCTGCTGCTCCATGTGATGTCCAAACTTATTGCTTGAGGTATCTTTTTTCTATGCTGGATACTATTTCTTTGCTCTGTTTTCCACAGCCTGGCATGCGTTTCTTTGACTGACCATGGCTGAGCAGCTTATAACCTTGGAGTCTCCAGTGCCAGCCCCTTCCCCGCCTCACCAGTGAGCTGTGTTTGGTGACTCCACTTCTCCAGCTGCTGTCTCACCAACTTGTGATTCTATATATGACATCATCGTGTTAGAGTCATCAGCACAAAGGAAAACAAATTAGCTGTAGACAATCTGCAATTAGGAAATATGTTGTTACAGCTAAACCACATTAAAGTAAAGCTTCTGGCAGGTCAATAAAAGTTCAGACAGAGCAGACAAGACAAACCTCAGACCCTGGGCCTTGCAAACTCAGAACACTTATGGTCAATTGCTATCAGTGGCAATACCATATTGTAGGGCTATAGGGTAATACCATTAGCTACATGTAAGTTCAGCAGCACATCTTATAAGATTAATATTTTCTTTATCTGACTATGCATTAATATTTCTCACAGCCTGCTGTGAGAAATAATCATTTTTTCTTCTGAAAAGACAGTTTACATATGTTTCCATATTCAGTCAAAGGATTTCTAAGCACTGATTACTGCATCATCTGTAATAAACTATCAGAGGTACCTACATTAAAAAAAATAGAAAAATATCAGAGAAGTAACTTCCCCTTATAATGTGACTTTTGGCTTACTTGAGAATAAGACTAAACGCAAGCATGATACATCTCATAGTCCATAATACAATCCGTATTTGTTATTAGCCACAATTTAAGGGGAATCAAAAAGAATTTTCTTTCTTAATTTGTGGGAAGAGATGCTCAATTTCTACCCTGGCAATGTGAAGACATTAAAAAATTATGCTGCTTTTCTTAAATTAGAAGCTATTCCTCTTCCTCTTTGCTCCTCAAAGCTCTTGAGCTAATACCCCATCAGACTGCAATTAACTCTGCTGCCGTCTGGGCAGTGGCAGAGGTGAGTTTCCCTTCCACCTTCAGACACCTGGCCAAGTAGGGACAGGAGGGACACGCGAGAGTGGAAAGCAGGAAGGGACAATGGCAGGGCATCTTGTCCTTGGCCACCAGTCTCTGGGGGGTGACAGGGAGAGCTTCTCTCTTCCTTGGTTGTCAGTAAAGCTACAAGCATTACTCTTTTATAGGTTCAGAACGAGGATTGAGAAGACCTGGCAGGACCTCTACTGTGGACCCCGTGAAGAAGCAGGACTCAGTGTCCCCTTGTGCTGTGCCTCCAGGCTCACCTGCCGGCATGCCCATTGAGAGCTTCTCCACCCTGTTCTTACAGGGAGTTTAAATGCCTCTCTTCCATATGTGGGCCCCAGGTACATTTCTAAGTGCAATGTGTGACTGCCAAAGTGAGAGGTAGGAGCTAAGCACCCTGCTGCTTCTTGGCTTGCTCTTGCTCTAGCAGCTATCTGGGTAACTGCAAAATGCTTACAGCTGAAAATTCATCATTGAAATGTT
The DNA here is from genome assembly GCA_013397055.1 of Pachycephala philippinensis. Taxonomy (NCBI): domain Eukaryota; kingdom Metazoa; phylum Chordata; class Aves; order Passeriformes; genus Pachycephala; species Pachycephala philippinensis. The sequence goes on from VWZT01005007.1 coordinate 150,655, forward strand.
CTTCAGCATCAGTCTTTCTTTCCCCTATCACTAGCAAGCCACCAACATCAAGACAAACAGGGTGACCCTGACAAAGAGCTGACTATTGCCTTGTGTGTGCCAGCTTTCAGGTTTTATTACTGCTGGTTTCTGTCTTAGCAGAGCTATTCCTAATTGTGTGTCAAGAACATTTCCTGCCTCAGAAAGCAATAATCTATATTGCAAAGAAATAGGCCACCTAAAGTACTTCCATGAGCCAGAGTCTCTTTCTTCCCTAGTAGTACTTTGAGGGCTCAGCATCCTCTTTGTCTCCTGTCTGTACAAGCCCCGAATCCAAAAATATCTGGAAACAAAAAAAGGAGAAAACAGTATTTTGCTGAAATACTTCAGATTCAGCAGAAACTGCAGGGTTCCTCTTGTATCTTTCACTTGAAACACTTGAGATTATAAGGGGAGGGATACAAACAAACAGACTTGGGAAACAGAGGAGCTTTGGCAAAAAAACCCTCTGTTAATGCTCATTGATTTAGATCATCCATGTGCACCATGCAAAGCAGCACTATCGAAAAATAAAATGTTGCATATATTTCTTCTGTGGAGCAATTACCAGAACTGGCCTGCATTTTGTAATAAACTGCCTTATGTTTCTTCAGTTGTAACATTTTGATGTTTCAGTTTGTGCTATATTTCCCTTACAGAGTCCATGAGAAGAACATTTTCAGCTCAGAACACATGTTGAGAAACAGACTTACATGTCTAGAATATTAATACATTCCTAAAAAAGGCAAAAGGATGCTCCTGAATGCCATAAGAGTTTATACATATTTTTTTAACATGTTGATATTTTCCAGGAAAGCCTGAGATTTTGGTTTTCTGTAGTGCAATTTCCACACCCAGACTGTTTATTCTGAATATATTTCTTTGAGAACTGTTAGCTATTTATACCTGGAAGATATGAACTTTTGTAGCTCTAAGAAAGCAGTTATTATGTTTTTCAGCCTGACAAACTGTTTTCTTCCACTTCCTCATTATGTCTTTAGACTTAAATTCCTTTCAGCCTTTTTTATTTTCTTGAGAAATCAGACATATAACATCTTATGTTACTCCTGTAGATGATAAATTTTCTCCTTATAATGTTATGTCTCATGCAGTTTGCAGTATGCTCTTGTATGCAAGCCATTTAGTAGTCCAATTTCTACATATATCTTAACTGTCAGAAATATATATAATATTTTAATGTTTACTACCTCTGAGGGAAAAAAAAAGGTATTTCTTGTTTTAATTAACCATCAGGTGGCAAAATTATTTTCACTATTTTTTTTTTTTTATACGATACAGATTAAAAGTCCTGGGGAAAAAAAAAAAGAAAACCTGTTAGGTAATAGAAAGCCTTTTAAAGAACAGAAATATACAAATTTAATGTAGTATACATGTATTTCTGAGTGGCATGTTCTGCAGCTAAAAGGAATGATGTAGAAATCCTCAATTTTCAATTACTATTTTTACATTCAGAAAAAAATAAACTTATCAGAATTGAAGCAGAACTAAAAGTTTCCCATCTAACTCCATTTGCTCAGCTGTTTTTTTTTTCAGAAAACACTTTGACAAAGGCTCAACGGAGTATTTTATAGCAAAAATTGAACACCTGAATGATAACCATGTATGATAACAAACTTACATGTTCTGTTTCGTCACAGGGGGAAAAGTACAACCCTGATGGGTAGCATCTCTTTTATGTGATATTTCTATTTGCTGGATTAAAATAATAATTTTGTAACAATATAGAAAGAATAGTTCAACTTTTTTTTCTCTTGCGTGTGTAACTCCCTCTTAAATGAAATCTGGAGATTTGTTTATTACAGCCTCTCAACTTGCTCAGTAAGAAAAGGTATGTTGTGTATTTAAGTCTGTATAGGAGGGAAACCTGCTTCTTAAATGATCTTGAACTAGAACTTCGAATGCAAATTACCTTCCCACATAAAGTAAAAAAGAAAATGGAAGCATCGTAAGTGCTTGTTGAAATCAAAGTCAAAAGGAGAGGTTTTCCAAAATTTTTACACAAATTTGGTACCAACAGTAGCTTTGTTTACAAAAATTTCTATAACAAATTAAATCCAGGTCTTCCTTCTCACCCTCCTTTCATAATAATGTTAGACAGTGAAATAGGCTATTGCTGAATGAAGCAAGTGCCAATGGAAGCAACTCTCCTGCATTTTGTCAGTGTGCTTCTATTTGCACTTTCCTTCTGCAGCTTCCTATCCACTGGAACAGTTAATCTACATTTCAGTCATATCCCATTTTCTTATCCTACTCTTCCATTAGTATGGGATCTGAGTGCAGACAAGCATTTTATATAGCCCAGGCTGTGCCAACAGATAGTTTGTTTGCATTACGCTCTCATCACTGTCATTTATCGCAACCACTCCTAGAGTAAGACATTAAATTTAACTTATAGTCCATCAAGGACCAAGTTTTAGTGCTTATAGTGGAGAGCAGAGTAGAGTAGATGAAGGCTGTATGGCTTCCCACAGTCACCAAATTGATTTTTTTATGTCCCTCTGATGCTGAACCACAGATTCATAACCTTAGATTGAAAGCAATGTTTTCACGAGGACATTTCCAAAACACTTGTACACAGTGATATGTCCTCCTTTGCAAAACATGAAAAGACCAAATGCTAACCCTAAGACTCTGACATCCTGTAGGTACAGTAACACAAGAGCTCTATTAACTAATATTTTCTTTGCCATATATACTACAATGGGGAGTTATTTGAGAGTCAGAATATTAGCGCAGTATTCACATCACTAACATCAACTTCAGGTCTACCTTCAACTGTACAAAGAAAATATCTGGAAAAAATGCTTATTTTAAATATTTCCAAGTTACCTTTACTTTCTGTCAAAAATTTCTTACAGGAAAGGTGTCTGTTTATCCTGCCGTGACACCAGGTGTCTGTCAATCCTGTCATGACACCAGGTGTCTGTCATCTGCTTCAGGAAAGTGTGGTCTGCTGAGATACTCCTGCTTGTTGGTGGGAGAAGTGAATGACTGAGTCAGAAAGAGGCAGCCACCCACATCTGCGCCTAAGATAGGGTTGTTCTTAAGAAAGCAACACAATATGATCAAAACAAACAAACAAACAAACCAATCATTCACTATCTTTACTAAAGGAGTCATGACACTGCAGTGTTGACTCACTTGTAACCTTTTGGATAGCATGTCTATTTCATCACAATTTTGGGGTTGTTTTTCACAAAGAGGTATGCAGTAAAGCTGTGAACTAGCAGAGAACGTTAGGCACATTGCACAAAACTTCTGCAGAAGCAAAGAGATGAAACATGAATCCCTTTAGAATGTTAAGCTCTGTGGTTTTGTCTTTCTTCTGTATTGCTTTTACCACAGAAGTCAAACTCAGTTTGCTGTGCCGTGCTTACCTTTTTCATGACACTTTCCATCTACCTGCAGTCCCAGACCACTGGACCTTCAAGTTCAATATGTTTTGGAGTTAGATACACCTAAGCCAATAAACTTATAAACCAAGCCAAACTTCAATATCTAGTGCATATTGAAGGAATCAAGAAATGCAGTTTTTACTTGTGGGTGGGATTTCTGACACAATTGGGTTGCTGTGAGTAATGATAGCACTGTACACATTTAAGGAACAGTAAACTGAAATTTCTTGCCATCTCCATTTCTAAAAGTGAATTTTTTAATACCAGTAAAGCTAAAATATAAACAAGTAATTTAGATGAAGGTTCATTCTTCAGAGAATTGCACTCGTTTTCATTGGCATATCTTATAAAGGTACTTAAGAGGTACTTCATATTGAGATTTGAAAATAGAGAAAGTTATAGAAGAGCAAAAGAGGCATGGAGGAAAGACAGTAGGAGCAGTTAACTAAGTCATTTATTTGTGGCCACAAAAGGCTGTGGACATGAGCTAAGACTAAAAAAAGGAGATAAAAATACAAAAGACATGACATCAAGAGTAGAGTGCAATGGTACAAGGTAATGGAGAGCAGCAGCTACTCCCATGCAAAGATATGAGGAAGTCTGAGGTCTGTTTGTATGGGCTGTCACACAATGTTAACCCATCCTCATACTCTCCTGTTTGGCACGCATAAAAAACAAACTTTTAGCAGTACCTTGCACAAAAGCTCTTAGCTTACCATGTCCATCAGCAACCTACCAGATGTTAGAACTGGAGTGGAGACACAATGAAGTCCTCTCACTGCAATAAATTTCATTTGAAATGTGTAATTCAGCCACACAAAACCTGTCACCTGAGGCAAGGTGCCCCCACCAGCCAGCTCCAAGGATGGCTGTTTGTTACCCCCATTCTGTCAGCAAGTGTTCTCCCTTGCTGCTCAGCTCCAAAAGGAGGGTGTCCAGAGCTGACATGGGATACTCCTGTGGGGCAAGCATTTGTCGTGTTACTGAGGAGCCTAAAAGGGTTGAAAGCTGGGGATATGGATGATTCAGCTGTCATTAATGGCAAATGAAAAAGGGGTAGTATGGCCTACCCTGGTTCTGGGGAGTTTGAAGGAGAGATCCAGTCCCTGGGAAATCTGTTTCCCTAGGAAATTTTCGAGATGCTGTACCCTTATATTAAAACTCTATAATTGTTCTTCAGAATACGTGTTAGTAACAGACTGACTGTGTTAATCTGAACTAAATTTCCCTGAGTGAGAGGATACAAAAATCAATTTTGAACTATTTTCCTATCTAAATATTGAGATAATACCCATTTCTCATGTGGCTAGGCTGTTCTCTGTTCAAAACCACATCTAAAAAAGGTTAATAAATTCAGTAAATGTGTAAATGTCTGGTTGATGTTCTTTGTTTTCATATTTCAAAAACTTGTGGCATCCAGTCAAGAAATATAAACAGTGGCATGTGTCAGGGAAAGCATTCACATCCTGCACCTCACAAATTTTGAATTCTCTGGTTCATCAGTGTGGTTGTACTGTTCACTAACCCACCCATAAATAGTGAAAGTGGTTTACATACTTAGAGCTTGAAATCTATAGGCTTTCCTCAGTCTCACTGTAAACTTTAAACAGAGCCTAGCATTACGTGTGCATCCCGTCATTTGCTTACCCAAACCAGACTGGGGCAAATACCTATATTCTTTGCCAAATTCAGGTCTTTGCTGGTGTTACTGGATTCATGCATATGCTGGCCCAGATGAAGGCCATGTAACTGCACAACCAGATGAACACAAGAATGATTAGAATCCTAGGTAATGCTTAGAGTGCTGCCAAAGAAAAGTCATTGGGAAGAATGAAATAATTAATCAAGACTGTACTATTAACAACCCACATATATTTCACTTTCAGTGCTCAGAAACTCCTCTTTAGGACTTTCTGTCCCTAAGCTCATCATGCAGCACTCAAGAAAAACAACAAAAAATACTTGCTTCTAGATGTAGGAGTTTGTGTCTTACATAAAGACACACTGATAGATGAATGTCTAGACTCATTAAATGAACTGGACACTGTTTTATAGGAAGTGGCAGCTGGTGTTAACTAGCTGCTTTAAAAAAGGTCTCTGTGCTGTCTTTGCTCACAAGCAGCTAATATATTACTGCAGGCAGGAACCATGCTTACATTAACGTATTAGGCAAGATACAGCTCTACCAGTGGTTGCCATATATCTGTTTGCTTATGTTATAATAAATTACTGTTTAGTTCAGGATAAAGCTGAACACCAAAGCCCCTTTATGGGTCTATCTATTTGACATTGGCAGGCAACCCTCAAGTAGCTGCACAGTATCTCCACGGAAGGGGACTAGTGACCTGGAAACTCCTAGTGAAGAACCTCATGTCACTGTTTTCACAGTGATACTAACTGAGGCAAAACAAAAGGCAGCTGACTTCTTTAAAATCCAGATGTAGAGTTCATGAAGAGACAAGAGTATTCAAGGAAATGCTTCTTACATCAAACTTCTGCAAGTCAGAATTGGTAGCCAACATGATTTTTTTTGACACAATTCCATTTTCCTGTTGTGACCTGGTAGAGATGAAACACAAAGCACTAACCATGGCACAAAGCCTCACTTTGCAGGCGAAAGGGTGAAGCCATCGATCTACACAGAAGGAATTTATAGGCCTTCAAGGAGAGACAGAGGTAAAATTTGTTTTCAGTGTATGAGCATTCAGCCAAAAATTATTTCCTAAATTTCCTTTATTCAGGCAGAAATAAATAACTTTAAGGAAATATCCCTTGTGCAAAAAGAAACAATAGTCCTTTATTCTCAAATGCTGTGTGCCAAGCGATGTAGAATCATTTAATGGACCAGCTCTCACTATGACTTAAAATTTGAGTTACAGTTTCTTGAAAATTGTCAGCAACTGCACATTTTTAAATGTGAGCTTTTGTTCCATTGTTTTGAAATTAATTCTGTGGATATATAGAAATTAATTCTGTGTATCTCTCTCTCTCTCAAAATAGATCTTCTAAAAATATGCCCTGGATTTTCTCTGTGCCTTAAGAATTATTTTATACTTTCTTCAAATATCTAAAATCATTGCTCTCTCTCTCTCTCTCTCTCAAAAAAAAAAAAAAAAAACCAACCAAAAAACAAAAAACAAAACCAAAAACAAGAAAGCATCAACCTGTCACAAGAAATTAGTTATTTGGTCTGAATGCATCTGATGTGCTATATATGCTCTACACATCACTACTAGGTGTAGAAGGTCTCACATTTCAGGATAACATTTTATTTTAAAGCATCTGAATTTATAAAATCAAGTTCTGTTCCTCATTCATAACACTTCAACAAGCCCTTGCAACTACGTAATCATCTCAGTTTGATTCTTGTATGTATTTCTGAAGGCTTCTGTGCAGGAGGACTGTGGAGAAAAGCTTAAGATTTTGAGTCAATCTTAAATCAAACATGAAGAAATAATGCAAAATATTGTATCTACACATTTTTCCTTTTTTTAAAGCCACTTCCAATGAAATCAGAAAAGTTGGTGCAGGTCTCTCGACCCTGGTTTTAGTTTTATATATATATCTACCTGCATAATAACGATCAGACCAAATTATCGTAACACAACTACATCATATACATCTAATCTTATTCTCAGACACTGCTTAATAAAACCTTCAACTTGTTAAGAATAGATGCTATACTTTGTGCATTTCTTAGCAGAGATTTCAGTGAATCTGTCTTTCCCACTTGGCTCTAAACAACAACCCATATACGTGCAGGGCTTTCTTGGAAAGTGCCATGGTTTAACCCCAGCCAGCCGCCAAGCCCCACACAGCTTATCGCTCACCAGCAGGATCAGGGAGAGAATCAGAGGGGTAAAAGGTAGAGAACTTGTGGGTTGAGATAAACACAGTTTAATAAGAAAAGCAAAAGCTGCACACACAAGCAAAACAAAACAAGGAACTAATTCACTGCTTCCCATGTACATGAAAGTGTTCAGCCACCTCCAAGAGGGTGTAATGGTTATTTGGGAAGACAAACACCATCACTTTGAGCAACCACCCCTTCCTCCTTCTTCCTCTCACTTTTTGTACTGAACATGATGCCATGTTGCCTAGAATATCCCTTTGCTGGTCAGTTGGAGTCACGTCTCCAAGCTGCGTCTTCTCCCAATGATCCATACATACCCAGCCTCCTTGCCAGAGTGGCAGTGCAAGAAGCAGAAAAGCTGTGTGCAATCCCAGTTCACCAACAACAAAAACACCCCCATATTATCAGCCCTGTGTTCAGCACAAATCCAAAACATAGTCCTATGGTAGCCACTGGGAAGAAAATTAACTCTACCCCAAACCAGCACAGAAGGGAAAGTCGTTCCTTTCCACGAGAGGAGATAAGACTAAGCTCTGACTTCCTATAAAATATGAAGAACAAGGTCAACATAGCAATGAAGAGCAGAGTCAAGGAGCATTCTGGATCTGATAGCTCCTGTTGGTGGATGAGAAAAACAGCATGGTGACTAAGACCTAAATTGTCTTCGACCTCTCTCATAGCAGTGAATAGTAGATGACTGAATATCAGAACAGGATAAATTGCAGTGAAGGGATATAATGGGCCAGAAGGAGACCTCCGAGTTTAACAACCTCTTGACATCCTCAATGTTCCATGACAAGAAAGTTCACCTTAATCCTGTCAAAGAGTTCTATTCACTGCCTGTTTAGTTTTTAAATGCAGACATCTTTTCAGTACTTCGCTGAGTGAAGACTGTTACTTTGGTCGTATTTGTAACTCTTCTTTTACACTTTGTAACTTTTTTTTTTTTTTTTTTGAGATGGGATTCAGGAGTGAAAGCAAACCCCAAACCTAAAAGGTGTGTTATGGATTAGTGCAGTGACAATGTGATGCTTTTTTTGAAATTTCCTAACATTCTTTTTGCTTTTTGAGTTGTTGCTTTTCCTTTAAATATTGAGAGTATTGATGATTGCTCTCAAAATGTGTGACACAAAAATGCAAAAAATGTCATTGTAATTTCTGTAATTATTCAGTTTGACAGTGCTATAAAAACACCTTGAGTTCATGAAAATTGCAATCACTGTAACATGTTGACTCTACACTGTAGGTAGATTTTAGCATTTGCATGTACTCCCAAAAGATGTCTGACAGGTTGTCATCACTTTCTGAACTGTCTGTTAGCATTATGGTAAATTACACATTATAATCATAGTTTGCTCCTATCTGCTCCCAAATTGGTTGTTAGTGTTTCAGGTATGATTGTTATCTTGTTTTTGAAAAGGTACAAATATTTGTACTGGATGAACTTTTTTTGGTGATGACTTTAATGGCATTTTAACCTTGATATCCAAATAGCATATCCACTGATGAGATCTAAGGATAACAGAGAGAATGAATTATCTTAAATAAGATCCATATTTTCATCATCATTTGAAGAGTAGAAACATTTCTTGCAAGATTGGTTTTGATTATACTAGAAACTCTCAGCATAAAAAAACCAAAAAGGCTTCTTTACCAAGCTGAAACAGTCATTCCCTGAATATGATTTCTAAGTTGGATTGCCAACATAGTCTAGAGATTTCCTACAGCAGTGGAAAACACCCTCTATGGATAGGACCTAACACAGCTTCACGGAAGACAAAAGAATTATCTCTCACCACAGGATGTTTGCGTTGCTAATGCATATGAAACACTGCCATTACCTGACTCTCTGCTGTGTCTTCTACTTGTAACTCCTCCTAGATTTCTCATCTGTAATTGCAGTGCTTGCAAAGGGTGCCTTGATGCAGGCACAGCACAGCAAACAGAGCTGCAATCATAAATAGGGTTTGTGTCTGGAAGAACAGCTGACGCAGACAGCAGCTCTGTGGATGGCACTGCACATGCCAGATCCATGTGGGAACAGAGCAGAATGAATATAGCACACAGGGATTTCTGAATATTTTAGTGAAACCCGCTGAGTTTCACATTAGAGTTGCTGAGGGCCTCACAACCCCCATGCTCACTGACCAGCAGAACTGGAAGGTTTTCTCATTATTCATGTAAAAGACCTGCATAGTTGCAATAGTTCTGGAGCAATCCAAATGAAATAATGGGGCCTTTCTCTACAAACACATACAGAATGATTTGATATTCACATATTATGTTACGATATTTGTCTGAACTGCTGATGCCAGTGATTCCTCAAATAATTATGAATTGTAAATGTACAATAATATTTGTGGTTTGTGAAGACGTTATTAATACACAGATATACCAACTACATCTAGTAACTGGGACACAGTCCAAACCCATTTCCTTCTTAGATTGATTACCCTTGGCTTTGGAATGTATGAACTTAAAGACTACTGCTCCTGCACAAACCTCATAACCACAACTTCTGTGTCAACTGTAAGAAAAGCCTAGAGAGGAAAAAAACCTTCAAAAAAAAAAAAAAATTAAAATCTCACTGTTTGATGGACACACTGTGTCATTAGGCTGACTTATCTCTGAGAACTCTGCAAGCTCATATCACGTGTCTTCATTAATAGCTGACACTTTGCTGTGAGTCTCCAAGGCAAGGTGGACAGGAATGCCAGCAGGTGGAAAGCAGTGTTAAGGGAGTGGTTGCCAGTAGGACTCTGTGCTCAGGGAGTGACTACAGTCAAGACTGTCATTTATTGTGTTGGAAGTGTAATAATCATATTCTTTTTCATTTTCAGATGAAATGGAGGACCAATGGATGCTGCCACCGCAGTATTGCTAGACTCCACTTTCCTTAAACAGGTCTCTATGCCTCACCTTTGTTCATATCCACACATTAATATTTAGCTGCATCTTCCTGGAAAAGACTTCAATTCAAAGCATATTCAGATTAGTTTGAAATAGATTTTATTTATAGACATGAACACAGGTTATTAGCCTGTTCTGGAAAAATAAGAAAAGAATCTCATAGATAAAGAAGTAAAGAAGACGTATATGACATTTGAAGACATAAGACATATATGACATATTTGACAATTAGTTTTACTCAGTTGTACTTCAAGGGCCAATTTTAATCCCTGCTCTTACATATTGTGCTGACCACTAAAGACAGGGTCCAAACCAAAAAAGTTGTCATAAGCTTAGAAAAAATGACCTTCAAAGAGGGAAAGTGTAGTTATTCAGCCTATTTAAAAGTAGAGGGAGAGAGAGAGAGAGAGAGAGAGAGAGAGAGAGAGAGAGAGAGAATGACATAGTAAGTATTTTAACATGTACAAAATATCTCCAAAGAGGAAGGAAATTAACCCTCTTGCCACAGGCAAAAAATTTATAGGCTTGAACTACAGAAAGTGCAGATGCTTTTGGGCTGAGCAAAACTTCTGATAGTAAAGATAATGAAGTCTGAGCATGGAAAGGGAATGTTGCCAAATACCCGGTTGAGAGTTTAGTAATACCAAAGAAATTAAACAAGAACCTGGTGGCTGGGCACCATCTGGTCAGTTTCTTACGCATACCTGTTTTCTGTGATTTTATGCATCTTTTGTATAAGAAAAAAACTGTTCTTTTTGTTATGTAAAACAATTTTTTTAAAAAACCCTGCTGTTGATCTCCAAAACACATGGAAATGTATACTGATGCTAATTGGGTAACATGACATCACCAATGTTCTAAAACTCCCTTTCTAGATACATTGACTTTAAGACAGAACCTGATTTGGTCTGTCCTGATGATGAGCATGCTGGAGAAAATGTGAACCTGATGGAAGTTTGTTCTCTTGATCAGGGAATCCAGATACATGTACATTGGATCTAAAATTGGCACTGAAATCATGATTGCTTTCCCTTTCTTAATTTTAAAGAAAATCTTTGCTAGATCCACAGGGACAAGCCCACCCATTCATTGTTCTTAGGTTTAACCCACCCATCCATTCTCCTTTCTGATCCCATTTGTTCTATTTTAACTTCCTTATCTTCTGTACTTCCTTCTGGAATTCTAATATTTATTTTAAAATATAAAAGCTAATCAGATCTGCCAGAAACCTAAAATTCAAAACCAGAGATTACTGCTGATTATAATGTTATCTTAATTGTTATCTAACTGTTGGCAGGTACTGCACAGTTACTACTGAAAACTTCAGTAACTGACTTTACTAAGCATAAAAATAAACAAAATCAGTAAGTTTAAAATTAAAACATTAAAAATGTTTACATTGAAGAATGAGTTACTATCAATATTTTAATAAGATATAAAATGAACATGAATATTTTCCACTGGAATACCTTTTTATTACTATATATAAATAATTGGTCATACATGTGCTTATGTATGTCTACATGCATAATGTAATTGCAAAATGAATGCAACAAAATTCTGATTAAATGCCATTATTGATAACTGGATCATTGCATATAAAAAATAATAAAAGACACATTCAGCAGATTTCAGTTTCATGAACGTACTCCATCTCCTGCAGCTTTAAGACCAACTGTTCCAGCTGAGTCACATGAATAAGTTGTATCCTGTTACTGTACTTATTGTGCACCATGCCTTTAGTGAGTGAATTATTTTTCTGATACAAGCAAACTCGTTTTATTCAGCACATGTAATGTGCTAAGACTATGGCTACAGCCAGCTTTGATGGCTTATCTAGAAAGCAATAATTTATCCTAATTCTTTTTATCCTAAGATAAATACTAGATATTAGTATTTAGGCTTTTGTACCACAGACAGGAGCTGTGGTATACAATGTAATATTTATGACTAATACAATTTGATATGCACTCATTGGGTCGAAAAAAAGGGTTTTACTAACATAGAACATAAACCCACGAACACTGAGATTCATGTGATTTGAATTGTCCTGCAAAGATGATTCTGAACCCCCTTTGCATACTGTCATTACAGTGATGATCTCTGGCAGAGGCTGACCAAAATACTGTGGGCCCCAACAGACACCTGCCTGCTATTCCTTGGTCAAAGAGCAATCTCTGTCCTTTGGTGACAACTGATTGCTGTTTTGGACGATAATAAACAATACCAACCTCTTTTAATCTTAAATTGTGAATCTATTTTTTCTGTTGTGTAATCCCTCTGTCCCCTGGATCAGCATAAATAATACGTAGTGCATGGCATTCCTTATGGTTTTCTGTTTGTCTCATGGTTCATCTCAGGAACTATAAGAAAATGCTGTCCATAATATTGTTTGAGAATGATTAGGAAAACCAAAAATCGGATCTCCTAATGACAACTACACTTTTTATATACTGAAAATTATAGTAAATAAATATGATCATGTGTTAAATGTGAGGTTATTGTTCTTTTCTTGAATGTATTAGGTACACAGCTAAATTTAAAAATAATGCCACAAGAATCCCTGACGGCATCAATTGCTCTCGATCACTCTTGCACTCCAGGGCTACACCACCCCCTCACACACAGATTAATGTTCTAATATTTATCCTTCTCAGAGCCTATTTCATGGAGGACTCACACTGTTACTGCAGACCAATTATATATGTATGTTTTTCTGAATCATCAAATTAGTGTAGGAGAGAATCCCAGTTAGAAAAGGGAGTTGTGAATTTTGGGCCCATATTCCACCTGCATGGTCTTGAAAAGGATGGGATTGGAAGAAAAAGGAGAGAAATTATACAGGGAGAAGAAGTAGGGCTCAGAACATGCAAGTCATGATAGAGGAATCGTTAGAATATAAACTACTAAGATAAAAGAAAGAATACCTTGAAGCACTGAGCAACTACAAGCAGATAGTACTATTCTTTCAGATAGCCATTAAGACCCATAGGAGTGCAGTAATGGGAAGCAGATAGATTTTCTCTTGTTTCTCTGCACAGCTTTGCCTGAAATGTCACTGTGCATCATGCAAACCTCATTGCTATTTTCTAAATTAATTTTCATATATATGTGATGTGTGTTAAAAGCAAGGACTATGCTGACTGATATTGAGCAATTTCAGAACATTTCTTGGAAGAAGCACCTCAAGTGTGTGTGACAAATTAAGAACTTTCACTTAATGATCAGGGTTTTTGCCAGTTAGTTCACAGGAATTTCTCACAGGTGGAATTGTGCCCATCAGTCATAGGAAAGAAGCAACAATATATTTTATTGATACAACATAATTCAGTGGTAAATGCTTCAATGGCAAGGTACACTTATTTACTGCATGGAAGACAGGACCAGACAAAAGCGCCAAGAAGACCCTCCCACTGCTGTGGGACACCTCTGCTTTCTAAATTCCTTCTCAGAGAGGATTGTAGGTGTGACTGGTTCCAGACTTGGTCAAGGGTTATGTCTAAAGGATTATATATGTGTAATCAACCCTCTAGACCACGATGCTAAGATTTCAAAGTTTAACACACTATTAATCACTTATGGAATATCTGACACAACAAGGATTCTCTCAGCCTGGAGGAGTAACCTTAAGAGGTGTCCCTACTTGGGAATATCCTGATGTGCCACCTGCTGTAGTGCATGAGAGTTCAATGGCCCCATGGCCACCATTTATGGAGTAAGATGATTGACTCATAGTGATATTTGCAGTATTTTCATATTTGCAAGATGTCTGGTTCACCCTTGCAGCCCAGCTTCCAGGTTGTCATCTCCCCCAAAGTACAGATTAAGGTGGATGCAGCCATCACAGTTCCCACTTGGTGGTTATGGCACAGGCTGGGGGGCGTGCCGCCATATACTTGTACTTTTAAATGCATGCTCCAATCTTGGTATCCATATGAAAAATAATGAGATAGAGAGGCAGACAGAAAGTAACCTATTTCCAAAGAAAATATTGAGCAGACAACAGCATTCTAACTATTCAAGTCACTGGGATGTGAAAGAATTAAATTAAAGCCCCTGGTCCAAACTATTACGTTAGATTTTCCTTATTTGACTATTCTAAATGAATCCAGAGCTCCTGCTGTCACAGGAGTGGAGCCTTTGACAAAATTAATATAGATTCACTGAAATACTGCTTTATCTGAACAGCCATAGAATTGTAAAGGTTAAATCTTATCTTTTTGTATCTTCTCAAAACTCCTAAATCCCATAAGATCAGACCATAGACGTGTCCTTATCCTTGACTGTCTTGATTGTGTACAGAGAATACTGAGCAGATTTTAATTTAATTAATGTTATTCCCCACTTTCTCTCATAATTTCTGAGAGTTTCCTAGACCCCACCTCTTGGAAAAGTATTTTCTAATCAGTGCCAACCTGACCCACTTTACTATAGCCAGTGATTTTCTTTAATGTCTTATAGAAAATTTCATGACTTTGATGAAGTTTAACTTCTTCCATTTTCTATTTTAGTTACCACAGTGGAATAAAATTGCTGCTTTTCTATACTGAAATTTTCTTTTTTATTGTCATCTTGGTACAAAGCAAGATCCTAAATGTTTAGTTTGACTGTGTTACAGCAAGTTTTTAAATTTTAACTGCGGTATTACTTGCTAGGCAAGAAATGTTGTTGCCTTGTAAAACTGCTAAATTATTTAATATTTATATGTGTTAAAATAATGTTCATTCTTAGGCCAGTGGTTGCATAGAATAATTAATTTTGTCGAAACTTTGAATTGTAAGATTTGTGCCAGTACAGAATTCAGTTGGTCAAAAAGTCCTTTCATTCTTTTGTTAAGCAAGCAGTGATAAGAGATCTAAAATGCACATGAAGCAACAGTGCTGCTCTACCTTAGAGTTACTCCCCATTTTATAGTAATGCTCTGTTTGGTTCACAAATATTCCCCTCAGATATAAGCAAAGCAACAAGTGAAGGAGATCATCTATTACAGAGGTCAGTTCTCAGTGCTCCTGCAGTAGGAAGGCCTCTATGATCCCACCATAAACCTCTAACCAAACGTTTTACTGTCAGGCACGAATTCCCTGTTTGTGCCCTGCTCTGCATACTTGTCTCTCAAAGCTGTCAGAAGAGGCTGCTAAGAAGGAAAAAGTATAAGAAAGAGGACGTGCACTTGTTCTCCACTGACATGGAGTCCATAAAGGCCCTGGAAAAGTTTCTGGACTGCTTCACTGTGCGCCAAAGCCAAATTCTGACCCTATGTGTAAAAAAATCATCTCAGGCTTCTGGAAATGCATTTATTCCTTACACATTGCCCTAGCTGGAAAAAAGGAGATAACAAAGAGTCTGTTTTGAAATCTTTGCAAGCTGATCTTGATCACTGTACTCCACAGAAGCCAGAGGGCATGTGGGACATTTGTAAAGAACATTTTCCCACAGTCTTCTTTTAAAATAAAAATTAAAATGTGATTATATGCACAGCTTCTAATTTTGTCATGGGAGCACTGTTAGGAATATCTGATAACATATGAGCATATAATAAGCAATAAAAGTATAAAAATATGAGGTGATTGCCTTTTCAGTGGAACTCACACACAAATGTGTTACTTCTCAGAAATGCCCATATCCACTTTCAAAAATTATTGAGGTCCTTTGCATCCAGCATCCTGTTGTACGTTAAAACTAACTCTCTTTACACCTTTTCAACATTTTATTTTGTATGTTAGCAGTGTATTTTTACCCTATTCCACCAGACTAGTTCATCAAAGCTAATTTTGTGGTGTTCTTTCTGTATTGGGAGAAGTAATAGCAGGACCACATATTTGTTTGCACATATTTTTTGTAAATAAAAAGGATTATGTCAAAATCTGATCTGTATCAATGCAACAGGAATCAAATAGAAGGGAAAATATTTACGCCCTATTCCAGTATTTTATAAAAAATAATATACAAAGACTCTGTCTGAGCTTCATTTCAGGTTATGCTATAAGCGTTCTTTTGTCTGCCTGCTGCTTTTTGCTGCTTTTTTTTTTTTTTTTAATCCTCTGTCTCTCTGCTGTTTCCCTCAGATATAAACACATTGCTGCAATCCATCCATATCGGTATCTGACCCCAGCTTTGTTAGCAGAACTTCTGGATCTCCTTATGGCCATGGCTTAAGTCCTATTCCCTACTATCGTACATAATCTATTTTGATAATAAAATCATATTGCTTTGGATTAATATTTCATGGAAAATACAATTTTCTAATTTCTCTAAACAAAATTCTGCCAAACACAGTTTTCATTATGTTTTCTTATACCTTAATTTTGGTTTTTATTGATTAACGGCAAGACTTCTCAACTAAAAGTTCTAAGGATTTATCTATCTTTATCATTTACTCACTGTGGTCAGAAAAAGAGAGGGCTGATTGATTACAAATGCTCTACATGCTGCTATTTTCAGGAGGTCCTCAGTTACACATAGTGATGGATCAACCTGCTGGTTGACTGAAACAATTTACTTTATCTTCCTGAAAGGATGTCAGTCAGTGCACAGTGGAAGGTGGTGAGGAGAATCTCAACCATACTAAATGTCTTTAAAGTTCTCCTGAAGCAAATGAAGAAATCTGAGGATCTGAAAAGGTAGAACAGGGCAGAGGAATTCGCATTTCCCTGATGAGGCAAGTGATATTTAGCTGCAGAACTGCAAGGCACGTAAAGATGTTTCCCTATTCAAAATGACAGCGGTGTAAAGCCTGATACAATTACCTCTTCCTGAAGCATCTCAGGAATTTAAAACCTGAAAATGCCCAAGTTGGTTAAAAGTGTGTGTTCATTTGTTCACTAGAATGATACATAAAAAATAAATTTAAAAAAATTCTTTAGAGTCAACATCAGCAAAACCCAAGTCTTCACTAATATGGAAATAAATTGACCTTGAAAGAACTTATTGGATGACACACTGAGAATAGATCAGACAAATACATGGTGAATGTTATACTGACATTTAGGCTTAAACTCCATTTCAGCAATTACATCAGAAACACTGCTTCTAAATAGGTAATTTATATGTGTCAAATGCCTCTGTCTGTCTCTGGCTTAGTATAATCAAAAGCAAGATTTTTCAAGTCAGAGGAGAAATGATTACACAAGACACACTAGAAAGGGGATATGAGAAAAAGTGGAATTGCCAAATGTAAATTCTATACCAGTTCCTTCTTCATTTGACTTGGGTTAAGGAAAAGCCAATGTTTATTTTCAGATTATTTCCGAGGCAAAAATGAGCAAATATAAAGACACATTCTTTTCCTGGCACAACTGTTCAAATTCACATAAAAATTAACAGATTCTGTTTATAGCAGCAGATAATTTTACCCCAAATATTTGCTCAAAATCAGCGCATTTCCTGAGTGGTTCATATCTTATTCTACTGCAGCAAATCTGCCGAGAGTCAGTATGTGTTGTTCTGCAAATAAGATGACTCCTACTAAAATAATTCTCTCTTTTGAAAAAGATGACCTTTCCAGACTGTTTGCATCTGGCTGGCAAAAAAAGTACAAATTCCAGCTCATTAATTCTTCCGTTGTCCACATGGATCATCCTGGAATGAATTTATTCCTTCTGTTCAGGGTATACTTCAGAAGGTTAACTTCCACTGTGTTGCTCAAGCTGTAACAGGGCATTCACAAAACTCAGGTTTTACTCCAATTCTGTCAGAATGCTCCTGTCACTCCTCTAGTATCACCTTTTTTTAAACCCTAGTGCTTATGAAAGGTTTATGCAACAATGGAGTTTCCAAGATATGTATGTGGTGGTATTAATAAATCAGGGCCCAAGTCATCCCTAGTTAGGAAGTCTCTCTGATGCTTTTAATTTGCATTTAAATGTTGCAAGAGCTTGTTGTTTAAAAGAAGATGTGAGGCAATTCACATTTGAATTCACCATGAACTAGTTGCCTTAAGAATTCATGGTGGGAATCGGTATTTCGTGTACTTAGCGTACACACTGTGTGTTAAGCATTAAGTGCATGTAGTTGCTTTGGTGTTAGTCTTGTCTGGAAAGCAGCCAGTGAAGCTGAAACCAGCCTTTTGACACTTTCAGAATAGCAGGAAACCTCTTCATGAATAATTATTTCTACAGAATTGTTTACATTCAAAAGTTTTAAATAAATATAACACTTGTTTTAAGTAGAGCCACATTCATCTTAGCCTGCTGTTCAAGTGCATATAAATCATAATTTACCTTTGCTGCACAACCTAATGCAATCTATTAAGGAAATAGTTCTTTTAATAACAAGACTACAGGAAACAGAGAGCTCAATCACACATAAAGAGACAATAAGATTACTGTTAATACACTTTTAACCTTTTAATAAATCATTCTGATTAGCACACAGGGCTGAAAGGCTTGTCTTACAAGCCCCCTTTATGGACTGAAAATTTTGCCTCTCCAGAAAACCCACAGAACATGTTGTCCTCATTCATACCTTCATCCTTCTTCTAGAAGGACTGGTATGTTTCCTTCACATTCATATTTTTATAATTAACAGAAACCATTTTTAAAAGGAAAAAAAGGATGCAATTCTTATATTTATCTGTGGTTCAAAACATTAAACTAAATCTAAAATACAAAACTCAGAAGACAAATTGACACTTTAATGCTGTTCAAAAATTTTAAAATGTTAATATTTTGAAAATATTTACTAAACTTCTTTGTTTTGGAGGCAACTTCCAGTAAAGTGCAATCAACGAGGCACTAAGCTAATAGAGTTATATAGTGTAACAAACCTATTCTAGTTTGGTCATGTAGTTGAAAAAAAGGCATCCTGATGCAAATAATTCTAACCTTCACACCAGTCTCAAATTGTTTAGCCCTGAACAGTTACAAGGGATTGAAAGTTTACAGTAAAAAAATTCGTTTTGTCGGAACAGAATTATAATGTGCTACTGGCAAATAGAAGACTATTCAAAGTTTAAATGATGGATCATTATGGAAAAATATTGGTAATCTGAAGCAATTATACTTCAAGTATCTGCAAATCTCAGGAACAAACTTGCTCTTAGTACTGACAGTACCTTTCACTTCTGGTCTCTGGCCAGTCCAACCTGGTTCTAGTGCCAAAAAAATTATGTCTCTGAGGATTTCTTCACAAAGCCTTAGCCACAATTGCAAACGTGGCAAAAAAAAGTTTTTCAAGGAGGTTTCTGGATTCAGGACTACAAGCCAGTTCTCATTTTGTCTTGAAAATTATTTTCTTTCTTGTTTCAAGAAATTTGGTTAAACCATTGATAGCTCACAGGAAACCTTGAAGTTTGTTTCAGAAGTGCAAACAACTTTCTAATCTCTATCTGATTTATTACCTGAGTGGTTGCTGGCAGCCAAATAGCCAGTAAACACACAGATTAATAACTCACTGGCAAAATAAAAATAAAGAAGAAAAAAACAGCATCAAAAAGACACTTTTGATATCTAAGGGTGTTACACACAGATTTTTGCAGCTTTTTTTTTTTAACCATACATGCATAACTCATGATTTTTAACTTCCTTCCAGGAAAAGGATGTATTCATTAGATGTACCCAAGGAGTACACAGACTGCAGTGAACCAGATCACACTTTGTTCTGGCTTACAGTGTGTTCCTCCCATATTTTGCTGAAGAGTTTTGTTTAGCCACCCGTGTTTGGCTGGTGACATCATCAGTATGTCTCTCTGGCCTTTAACAATAAAGCTCAAAAGAACCCTTATAGCAGTTAGCTTGGAGAGTGGGACTTCACAAGGCAATTTATAGCTTTCTGATATTATATTGACTGTCCCTGAGCTGTAGATTTTGGATTTGCTTACTCCAAATACCCCCTACTTTGTAGCTAGGCATCCCAGCTAGCTCTGCAGGACGCTCAGAGCATTTCAGAGCATTTCACAGGGCTCTCAATGACCAACCTGCTCCCACATGTGCCAGTCCTTTGTGATGCCTCCTCCGGGCTTTTGTGGCCCCAATAATATGCACAGGGTGCACATCCATGCACATCAGCAGAGACACCCCACACACCCTGCTGTGACTCCACATGGAGCACTCTGAAATAAACCACCAACAGCAAGAGACAAGGCTGTGGCTGTTGGATGTAGGTGAGAGCTAGCACAGAGCACCATCCAGGACAGAGAACCCCAAGGAAACCTGTGATGTGCTGAAATATTATAACATTTTACATGGAAGTTTGGAGGAAGGCAACTGCTTCCTCAACGGATGGACTTCAGTCATTAGTGTTCAGCACTGAAACCTTAAGGACCAACACTAGCCAACTCCTACCAACACCTGATCTTTTCCCGGTGTCATGTAGACTTTAGAAGCCTGGTCTTTATGACAAATTTTGTTTACCTTCGTATCCATGACAAACAACAAAAGCTGATCATGTGCTGTTTGTGCAATCAAAAGGATTGATAAGACCAGCAGCACACAGAAAAACAACAAAGTAAAATTAAGCTTTGGTTAAAAATTAATTAGCTATATATATACCTGATAAAAACATGCATACAAACATATATTATCTGGTAAAAGCTCTAGGTAAAAAGAGAAAGCTTAGACTTTAAAAAATAACCAAGAGAATATTTACACATTTAAGTGTAGAACTTGCTTCTGTGTTATAGGACACTCTCGTTCCCAGCTTTGACTTCTTCATGGCTGATCCTTTCACCTCAACTCAGACACTTGAGGTGAACATTGTCTTGTTTCTATCTGAATGAATGCTCACAGAAAAAACCCTTGTAACAATCTTCTTATAATGATATTTCAAACAAAAAGAGTATATTCAGAAAAGTAGGCAGAAGTATTTATGTTGTAGCACTTATATACTCTTCTTGTGAAGAGAAACAGGTGAATACTATTACCATAATCCAACATAATTTAAAGCTTTTCTTCTCAAAAACTAGCTAACAGATCTCTGAACTGGATTTAGGTTTTCTGTCCTCTTTAGTGAACTATAAAAAACCCGAAGTTTAAGTGGCAAAGCAGAATACTTGTAGTCTTCCCACATCTCCATCCAATATCAAATTTAAACATGTCACACTATATAAATGCTGTATAATAAAGACCATTAAATGTAAAGTTTAGGGATTATGAAACGGTTCTAAAACCACCATAAAATTCACTTTCCTGTTGACTGAAGGGTGCTTTGAAACACTTTTGTTCACTTTGCGAACAGTATACCTGGTGTAACTTCAGAGAGGAAGACAATTCTTTTTTTTCTCCATTTCAGGGCTGGCTTCTCTGATCTTGGGATTTTGGGACACATTTTGGGATGACTGTTCTCGAAGGTGTTCTCTGTTTTGTTAAGATGGTATACAGAACAATGACGTAGTCTTTCTTCTCAACCTATAGACCACACATAGCAAAGAGAAGTATTCACTTTTTCTCCTCTGTTGTTTCTTTCTCAGCTAAATTTCATATGGTTGTGGTAGTCCAGTTTGCTGTACAAACAAGGCATCACCAGGAAAACAGAGGTGAGTAATAAAGGGAATAATCCATAATTCAGATAATATATCAGCACAGTAAAAATACCTCTAGGTGGCATAACATAATGACTTTTTCTGCCATGCAAGGCCAGTTGATAGGAACCAGAAGCCATCATCTTGTCAAGAAGCATTTAGAAATAATGTGAAACACTGACCTAATGCAATATTATTAATATTTTTTTTCAAATTTAAGAAAATATTCACTGAATTGCTTGACATAGAATAACTTTTTAGTTTATGAATGTTTCTGTAATAGAAATTCCAGAATTGTCAGAAAATGTCAATAGTTAAAAGCAAGGAAGTTCACAGGATAGCTAACTTCTACAAAATGTAATGCAGAAACCACTGTTATTTTCATTCCATGTCTTTGTCTTTAAAAAGATAGAACTTCTGGTAGGGAAGTTCTGTATGTATTCCCGAAAGGCTTTTTTTCTGGATGAATGGGTGATAGCAGTTGGGACTGGATGCTATGATCTCTGTCACTTAGAAAGCTGCCTGTACAAACAGTGTGTCCTCTCCTGTCCCAGCAATTCATTGTGATGCACTGTCAAACTCTGCAGCTTACTCCAAAGAAAGCAGGCAAGAATCAGATTGATCTCTCATTTCTCCTTCTGTGTGTCTTCTGCTCATAAAGCAGAATTTCCATGAACCCCCTTATGAAATTCCCCACCATGAGGTTACTTTTCTAGGCTTCTTTTAGGTGTTCCAGAGATTTCCCATGGTCCATATTGGCCACAAGCCATGTGTTTTTGTTAATACGGTGCTAAGCCAATGCTAATAGTCTTTTCCTTTCCAGTAGATTTTATTAGGTTGAGTTAAACTTAGTTACACAGCTTCCAATTGAAATCTGGCTCAGATTTGGATGCTTTGCACAGAGGATAAAGTTATATGTTTGCAAAATTTCATTTAACTGTAGTCTGCATTAAAACACACGGTTACAGTATTTTACTGTCTCTAATGTTGGAATTTTTTAACTGAGACCTGCTACTTATGATTTCAAAGCACAGAGTTTTCAGTTATCTATGATTTTAAGTATGAGATCTAAACTCTATTTTGAAAGTTTTTGAGGCAGAGCAGGCTGACTACTCACAAAAGAGATTGTGAATGTCATAAAATATGAGACTTTGCTTAGAACAGAATTAAAGACTCATATCCTTCTTACCTGTACCAAAATGTGTCCTTTCCTGAGCTACCATATATCCTATACTTTTTTTTACTTCTTATTGCATCTTCTAACTACCTGTCTCTGATGCTTCTGCTTTCCCTGTGTATGCTCTGCAGGAAAAACCTTTAGGAAATGCTCTTGAATACAAAGTCAAAATAATTTATCTAAGAGTAGTTGAATATGTATATAAAAGTTCACCAAACTGCACTTACATGTCAATCTTGAAAGTGACTGAGTCAAGGAAGAGATTTAACTTTTCTTTGGAAGCCCTTTTCCTTGGGATTTCATCAAGAGTTCTGGTCAACTTGAAGGATTCCCTAGTGACTGCAGTAAATATCTATCCACAGGCAGTCATTTAAATGTATTTCAGTTAATTAAGTTGGTGTTTGCAATGAAAAAATAAAAAGGTATTACTTCCCCTGTTATCCAGTTTTTTTCTCACATTTTAGTTCTCATTTTCTAAACTCTACTGATCATCATAAGAGTTTAGTGACTACTCTAAAATTTATCAATTTTTGCCCATGATTACTAGAAATTATATCTCCTAAACATGTTTTTGCCTTACTTCTCCCCAACTAATTGACTTTAATCTACAGGTACTTAAACTGGCTTGACTTAGTTCATTAAATCCCTAACCCATCATGCCTACTAAATTGTCCTTTCCAAAAGCATCCAAATGTATAATTACTTTCAATGCATATCCACTCAACAAGTATCTCAGTGTAGTAATCAGGTTTTCTAGTGTCTCAAAGACCCACTTGCTTCCTTACTAACAGGCGAATGAGGGAAAAGCATTACACATTGACAACATTTTGTGTAGGAGCAGTCTATTTCCATGTGTAAACTCCAACACCCATCAGAGCAGGTGAGGGACATCAGACTGACTTCATTGTGCTTTTTATACCACAGTGTGGTACGGTGCCGAAAGGTATGTAAATAATAGAACACTGTGTGGGACTGAGTTTATATAAGTCTGACTAGTTCACAGAGTTTGATGTAAAGATGCATATGCATGGATACTCACTAAAGCAACACAACATATTTATCTTCAAACTGTTTATATGGCACTAGGCAAAAGATAGTAAGAGTTGTCCCTTGTTAGCAAAGGAATTACATGTATTTATACATACACAAAGAAATCCAACAGAATGGAATGTTGAATGTTTGAATTTCACATCCAAAGGATATAGACATTCATCCGTGGGGAATAGGCAGTGTGTGCAGAAGCAAAAAAGCTTTCAGTTTTTAAATTAGTAAACAATTCATCCTGATCCTTGAAAACCTTTGAAGTCTAAATATTGCCTACAGTATACAAGGTGTAATTGAAACTCCGTTTGTCTGAAATCAAACCCAAGGGAAATTGCCTGAACTTGAGTACACTAGTCAGGTCAATTTAAAGCAGCCTTCTGAAGACAGCATGGGCTTTGTTTGCCTGATTGTTTACTTTTTAATCCAACACCTTCCTACCAATTGTTTGGTAAAAGCCCCTAATTAAAGGTGGGTGTTATTGTGAACAGCAAGATTGCTTTTATGAAGAAGCAGTTTCTAGGAAAGCTCTATTATGATCAGCATAGAAGGAAGCGGCACATTTGTCTTGTTTTATGTCAAATTTATTTGTTCCTTATTGGTAAAAGAGTGTCGTTTCAAAGCCAGACACTGAAGCTTGGGGAGAGTAATGTCAGACATATTTTGCATCACAAATGCAAGGCAAGTAACTGCAACTGCCTTCAGAAAAATCCTAACAGGACATCTGCCTGTGTGTGAAGCGTAGGCGTCTATCTAAGAGCACACAGACATACTGTGCACAACTTTGCAGGACACTTTATGTAACTTTCTTATGCTGCAGAAAGTTAAGAAAATAATTAAATGACAGTGGGAACAATTCTTTAACATTTTCCCTCTCCTGCACAGTACAAAGGACTCTACAAGCTGGAAACCAGTTGATCTGACGCCTGCTTATCCAATAGTAAGCACAACAATGCCCAGAAAATTATCTTAATGGGTTTTTTTCCTTGTGTTTGGTCATTACAATTCTATCCTAGCTGCATTTACTGGCAAACTTACTAAACAAACAAGGCTGTCCAAGCTCTCCATCTTGTATGCTGACAGAAAGTGGAAGTTTGACTTTACACGCCCTTGTTATGGACTGATCATAATCACTTTGTATATGGTTTGTGGGGTGCTATTTTTGTGAGACAAACAGGGCCAACAGAACCATGTAGAAGTACAGTCCGTAGGTTTTCTCTCTTCTGCCAACTAATTGTAAGCAATATATCTAGTGGAGAATCTATTGCTTCACTTTAGTTGTTGGGAAAACAGTGCTTACACAGTGCATCTTTCAGTGGAGAGAAGGAAAAGGAGCCAGGAGCAGACAACTACTGAAAGCCATCTGGAGGAAGTATACATGAACCCACATGTAAAACCTCATTCAAGCCAAATATTCCGAAGCTGATATGTAATAGTCCTGGTTAGCAGGACAGGGAATACTTATGTGTTTTGGGTACATTCTGCCAGTTAAATCCCTTATTTCAAATTAATGATGTTACTTGAACAGAACTCCTGCTTGGAGCAGAAGTGTGAAAATACAGGATAGGGAGAGCATCACTCTTTCAACTCCTAAAAGTGAATTCTTTCACATCTTCTATTGTAAAGCATATATCTAAATTAAGATATTAACTTAGATGATTTGTTTTCACTCAGTGAAACTCTGCCACCATGTAACTGCAGTTATGATTGAAAGATGAGAAGGAATACAAAGGTAGAATCACTAATCATGGTTGGAGGAACTGAATCAGAACCATGAAAAACAGCCCACATTACCATAGTGGTCAAATGATTCTCAGAAACTTCTTTAAACACATTAAGAATTACTTGTGCCTTGGGCTATATTTTAAAATTGTACCATGTATTAATCTGTGTACCTCTAACTTTAGATGAGATTTATCATGCTCATTACAAATGCGGCACTGAGGGGTTTTTTCTACCACAATACTGCAACACATCCTGATCTTTGTAGTTTCCCAGAAATTTATTCCTAGGAAACTAGGCTCAGGGAAACCTATAGGAGAGTTCTGTATGCTTCTTGGTATATAAAGCTAGGTGTCCAATATGAAGTCATCTAAGAGATAACCTATGGGTGGGGTTCAAACCCATTCTAGTAACCACTGCAACAATTCTGTCAAATAAACTGTGTTGTGTCCATATTTAGGGAGAAAAGCAAGCAGGGCCAAGAGCTATTTTCCTATGCTTGGCACTTGACAGAGCTGTTTCATGTCCACATGGCCAAAAAGACCATGGTTTTGGGAGCAACTCATTGTTGAACTCAGTCCAGAAAAAACATGTCAGGACCATTTCCCAAGTAGAGAATGGCTCAGGGGCCATTGCAAAAAGGAACAAAACTCCAGGCCGGACTGGGAATTCAGCTGAGTTTTGTATTTGTTTTCCCCTGGGCCACAAACAGACGATTAAAATTCAGAGCTGCATCCCAATAACTATTGCTGTGATGTGGAGGGAGGGAGGGAGGGAGGAGGCTGAACTCCATCTTCTTTCTGGACCTTTCCTGTGCTGAGTGACCCCACTCCGTGATCCTCAGCACACAAACCTGGCTTTCTCTGTGTTTTGTAAGACAGCAAGGCTGTCACCATCAAGACTTTCTCCTCTGTTTTACAGTTTGTTCCACTCAGGTTTTTACACAGTTAGGGTCTCTTCTAGCATTTCCGAATTGAAACAATTTTAACTCCCAGTACCATCTCCTTAGCAATTTTACACTATTTATCACAGAAATGCGGTGCTAATGGTTAGGCAACCCAACTTCTGCACATCAATGCAGTTGAACTGTTGTGATTAGAGTCTGTCTTGAAAAGATTATGATATACCTTTGATTACAAACAGCAATTTTAATGATTAAATGACAAGTTCTCCATTTAATAGCCATAAATGAAAACCTGAAAAAAAAAAGCACATAGCAACAAGGAATATTAAAATAAAATATGAAAGGTATAATTTATTATTCAACAGATACTGAATAGCAAAATATTAAAAAGGCAGTAGAACTATAAATTACAATCATCAAAAAATATACCATGAAAAAGGCATGGAAAAGCAACAGTGGCTAATCCATGTAACTAGATACCTTCTGTTTAGTGCAATGAATTGGTAGAAAACAAAGAGGAAAACTCTAGACACTGAAAAATACTGCTCAACTATTAACTGGAGCTATCATTTAATTTTTATTCACTTTCAGAGGATTTTAAAATTGTACCGTTGCAGTTTACTAGTTTGAAAGGGAGGACACCATGGGTAGTAATTTCGGGTTGAATAATTGCCCATCAAAACTTTGTAATGGAAGGTCCTCATGCATTTATAAATGTACCAGCAGAGCAAAAATATGTTGCTTTCCACTTTATCAGAAAAATGGGATTTCACATGCACAACCTATTTACATTTAAAAATCAGTATTACATGCTGAAATAGTTCATTGAGTGGATATTTTGAAAAGTAGATTAATGGCCCACCTGGGAAAGAGATTAAAACTGAAATTCAAATCTTGTTTTGTAAGAATAATCAGAAGTTTCCTGGATATAATTTACAATCCACAAAAGCAGAGTTAACTGAACACTAAATTCTGAGTTAGCACCAATGGACTACACAGCTGCTGCTGGCAGTCTGGTCAGGAGAGAAGCTGGTTGCAATAGTTAAAACCGAATCACTGAAAATGTTATTATACTGTAAGTATTGCAAAATAATACTGATCCCAGCATTCATATGACTGTGTTCTTGCAAAAGTAAGAAGACACAAAAGAAAAATGCTTATGGGCTGGTGCACAAATATAATTCTTAGAGTTGCTATAAAGCTCTAGCTCTCCCTAGCCTGCCTGATGTTTGGATAATTTTCTGACCTGACAATATTTTGTGCAGTGGAGGGTGTCCCTGCTCACGGGACTGGAAGTCCAAAGGCATTCAGGACTCATCAGGGAGACATAGAATCACAGATGCCCAGAATATGCTGAGTTGGAAGGGATCCACAAGAATCATGAAGTCCAGCTTCCTGCCCTGCACAGGACACCCAAGAGTTACACCACAGGCCCAAGAATATTGTTTAAATGTTTCTTGAGCTCTGTCAGGCTTGGTGCTGTGACCACTTCCCTGGGGACCCTATTCCAGTGCCAAACCAAAGGAACCACTTCCTGATATCCAACTAAACCTCCCCTGACCCAGTTTCAGATCATTCCCTTGGGTCCTGTCACTGGTAAACACAGAGAAGAGATCAGTGCTGCCTCTCCCCTTCTCCTTGTGAGGAAGCTGTCGACTGCAATTCCCCTCAGTCTCCTCTTCTCCAGGCTGAACAGTTCAAGTAACCTCAGCTGCTCCTCATATGGCTTCCCCTCAAGGCCATTCCCATCTTTCCTGCCCTCCTTTGGACTCTATGTATGAGTTTAATGTCTTACATTGTGGCACCCAAAACTGCCCCCAGCACTCGAGGTGAGGCCGCCCCAGAGCAGAGCAGAGCAGGACAATCCCCTCCCTTGCCCGGCTGGCGATGCTGTGCCTGATGCCCCCCAGGACAGGGTTGGCCCTCCTGGCTGCCAGGGCACTGCTGACTCATGTTCAGCTTGCCATCAGCCAGGATCCCCAGATCCCTTTCCATGGTGCTGCTCTCCAGCATTGCATGCCCTGATTTGCCCATACATCCAGGGTTGCCCCATCCCTGGTGCAGCATCCAGCACTTCCCTGGCTGAACTCCATATGGTTGGTGATTTCCTAGCCCTGTAATTTGTTGAGGTCTCTCTGCAGGGCCTCCCTGCCCTCCAGGGAGTCAACAGCTCTCCCCAGTTTTCTATTGTCTGCAAACTTGCTTAGTATCCCTTCTAGTCCTGCATGTGAGTCATTTATGAAGATGATGAAGATCACAGGGCCAGAGATGGAGCCCTGCAAAACCTCACAAGTGACAGGGAGAGACCATTCTTGGAGAAGGGAGTGCAAGGCTCGAGGGCCCTCCTGACCAAAAAGGCCCCAACATCTTTCCTGCACTGGGGCCAGAAGGATGTAAACATCGGGAATAAGCACCCCAAATGGCTGGTGGATTCTGCAGCATGGTTGCTCAGAAGAAGACTTGGTGTTGTTTCAGAGAGATTTGTTCCTGATTTTCCAAAGAAACTCTTTTATTAATAAATTCCCTTTTCATGGCAAATGTAAATATTGTCAGTCCTTAATCCCACTCAAAACAGAAGCTTCAAAATACTGGAATTTCACCCAGAATGAAAAGTCCAGGCTTTAAAAAGCAGGTCCCTTTGTTTATATTTTATTTTGTTTAATCTCTTTGTTTTGGATTTCGTTTTCATATGCTCTCATATAATACCATGAGCTGGACAGCTGTTTCTTAGGAAGCTTGGCAGAAGGGTTCTGCAGAGCAACTTCTCTTTTATAATTTGAATTTCCAAAATAATGGATGTTATTGGATTGATGCAGAAATTTCATACAGACAGTGAAAACTATATTTTCAGCTACTAAATACATTCCAAAATACTAGCTCGGGGGAAAAATGCGGGTTTAAGTTGATTTCCCTTTAAACAATATCTTGTCCCAAATTTACATTTTCCCGTTTCTCATGTTTGATTACATAAGGACATGAGTTTTCTCAGACATCAGATCAGCATGTCTCTTTCTCATTCCTTTCCCAAAATGGGAATCTGTCACCTTAGCATCAGTCAGATCTATGTCTGACAGGCAAAGATTTTATGAAACAAAATTTACATACATTTTAAGTTCTTGAACTTTCTGTAGTTATCTCACTGCTGCAGTCTGTGAAAATATGCATGGTGACAGTGTGGTCAAACAGGCTAATTAGCCCTCCTTGGAATTTAGCCCACAGTATTAGCCATGGCCTCTTCATCATAAACAAATACTTCCATCCCTCCTGCAAAACCAAAAGTGTGAAACCTGGGTTAACAGCAAGCACAAGCTCTGGCCCTGTGACATTTAAATCTTCATCATAACTGACCTTTTGTTAACAAGAGCTAGCCCTTAGTGTTGTTTGAATAAAAGTTTGCTTTAACAACTTACTCTTCAAAAGTGTAAAACACTTCATGCTTGCTTCTTAAAAATTATTTTATTGTTACATTTCAAAGTTACCGCTGATAAAAAAACCTGCAAACCTCAAAGTAAATGAAAGGCAAAGACAAAGAAAACAAAGCATTTCTGAAAAGGTTATGCAAATAACTGTAAGAATTGTTAAAGCTTTTTATCTTTGGATAGAAAGTTTGGGGTTTATTGTTAGGCCAGTCAAGAACAGCACACTGAGGGATTTTAAAACAAGTTTTAAAGCAGGCAACTCAGATACCCCCCATTAACAGGCTTGTACAGTGCTGGATCTTCTGCAGCCCACACCGCTTGTTACATGCAGGGAAGAAGGCTTTGCTCAACACCGTGGCTTTGGAGAATAATACCCAGCTATTTGTCATTTGAATATCCACCTACATTCATATCCTGGCACCCAAATGTTTCCTTGGCTGCAGCATCTTGTTCCAAATGTTCAGGGCTTCTCTGTCTTTGTTTTTGCCCCTGCTACTAGGGACTGTGCCACAGCCCATCCATGCCCTGAGCTGTGTAGGGGCCAAGTGGGGCACACAGCCTCAGAGAGTCACTGGTGCAGTGTGAGCAAGCAGGGGACTCCCAGCCTCCTCTTCATCCTCCTGGGTATAACTGTGCCCCCACATCTACTTCTCTGCTCTTTCGCTTTGCTGAGGTTAAGGACAGAATTCCTATGCTGAGATAACATTATTTTAATCAGACGAGGAAGAGGCTAAGCCCAACATAAAGCAAGATGTTGAAGACAAGCATTTACAGTATAGCTCTGTGCTTTGTGATTTCTCTCTTTTCTTCACATTTTTAATTTTTGCCTTCAGAGCCCCCTGAGCACTTAAAGTTTCATATAGGTTCCTTCCATGATGATTAGATTTTCCCCTTTCCCTTTCATTCTTGCAGTTTAACCCACCTTTCTCTGGTAATAAAATCACTCTGGCAACCCCATCTTGCAGTCGTGTTTCATTTGTGACTATCCCAGCTGTTTGCTTGTTTATTCTTAAGTCCATTATTAGGTCTAAACAATGCCTTTCAGAGTCCACCTTTTGCTTTAAATGTCCTTTACCTGCCCATGACAGGTATTGGGTTGCATTTTAATAATCTGGTTCCCTCTTTTCCAAGCTGAAATGCTAAATTCTTTCTCATTCTNACACATTCATCTGAGGAACCAGGTTAATACACTCTGAATTTCTTTTGGCCAATCCCTTGTGTGCCTCTTTCAAAGTTTCCTTCATAAAAGCCAACTCCTTATCCTTTTCTCATAGTCTCCTTCCTAGTTCTCCCTGTAATGTTGCTACACTTCCTTAGAGTTTCACTTCAACACATGGCCCAGCTGCTGAAACAATACCCTGTGACCAAATGTTGTGCTTTAAACCAATAAAGCAGGTACAAGTTGCCAGCACTGAATAAACAATACGTTTGGGTTTCTGGTTTGCACTGCTGCATTTTTTTTTCTTAAATTCTCTCAGTTCTTTACAATTGAATTACTGCTTTCTAACTTTCTCTTACAGCAAATAAATCTTCCAAAGGGCATGCTCTGCTGCAGCATGCTTTCACAGTGCAAGATAGGAGAAGATGCAAGCAGGGAAAGTCTCTGCCTACAAATTTAAGCTCTGTATAGGCTACCTTTAATGCTCTTTGAATATGATCATGCATCTAGTGCCTAGCCCCCTTCCATGCCAAGCAGACACTGTGGGTTATTGCTAGGTAAATCCAGAGGTAGCTGGGGTGAGGGGAGCATGGCCAGAAGCTGTCCCACCCCAGATGCTGTGCTAAGCACAAGCCAATAGGGAAAACTTCACCCCTTCCCTTTAGGAGGCTTATTCACACAGAAAGTAGTGAGAAGGAATGTTACAGCCTTTGTTTTAAACAGCTGGCTGGGTATCCTCTCTTTGAGCCACGGTCAAGCAGTGGACAAGCCCAGGGCACCTCAACAGTGCCATTGAAGCACCAGCACAAGCAGAGCATCTGCCTGGGATGGACATTCAGCTCTGAAAGTCCTGACTTCCCCATGACCACTTGAGACTCACAAATACTTACTGACGACTGGCTCTGAGCGTCCCAGTCCTTAAGGTTCTGTCACTTAAAAGAAGCGAGTCATAGCACAATTACAATCCTTTGAAACATAGCAGGTGTGTGATCCATTTCTGGTTTGAAGCCCCAGTGGTACATCAAAGTGAGAAGTAACTAGTCATTATCCAGGGAGCTGAAAAGTCAGAGCTGAGGGGAGGGGATTGTGAATTCTTTTCATTTTCTTTTTTTCTTTGAAGTTTTGGCGTTTTCATGCTGCTTTTTACCTCTTTGGAAAATATTTTCATTCAAAAAAAAGCCCCAAAAAACTACAGCCCTTACCACCACCATCAATTTAGGAAAATAACCAAAGTTAAAGAGATTTCAACCACAAAATATTTAAGAGCTCCTTATGCAACAACAACAAAGAAAAAGTAAAATTGCAAGAAGATAAGAAAAATATGAAAACTTATGTTGTCAACACAGCAGTCCTGCAAATCAGTGATATCTGAAATATGGTCAGAATAAATCCCTCTGGTATTTGCATCAGTAATCCAGTTACTTCTTCTGTGAATCAAATTATTTCTTAGCAAAACCTTGAGGTTTTTCTAAACCAAGTCTGAAAAGAAATACTCATTTTCAAAAATGCAAGATCTTCAGAATATGTGTTAACCTCAAGGGTCCTGACTGGTTTATCAAATTTTCCCTGTTCAAATTAATGTAATAAAAGACACGTAGGTGGTTAGAGATTGGTGTGCTTGTCTCTGCATGTCATTCTTGAGTGACACGTGAGCTCCTGATGGGATGATTTCACATGTCTGCTCTCTGCCTATGGCTCTGCCAACTGTTAACCCTCTTGCTCTCTTCTTTGAACATACAGAGGGAAAAAACTGGTGTATATATGTTATTGGCATAACCAGCCTTTCTTTAACCTTCTGAAAACTGGGGAAATGTTGGTGAGCTACCCTGAAATGTGTGGGAGGCTGCCTCAGGAACTGCAGACTTGCCTCCAGGAGGGCACCTGGCAGGTGACTTCTGTCCCCCTTTTCTCCTGGCCCAGGTACCCAAAGATGCAATATCCTCCTGGAGATATGTGCCCAAATGGCTGTTGATTCTCCATTTAATTGTCTCTTGCCTGTCCAACCTGAGCATTAAGCTCAGCACAACTTTTAAAGACTGTCCCAGAAACTTCAAGTAACAAATTGGTCACAAGTACAACCAAAAGCTGACATTTTCTGGGAACACCGTGATTCCGTCAGTCTGGGTTTTAGAGAAACAATGATTGTTGCAAAATTTTGTGAAAACAGTGTGAAATGTGTTAGAGCTGCAAGCTGGAGAATGTGGTTAGGGACTTATCCAAAGATTTTACATGCTCACAACAGAGCTTTTTCTCAGCTATCATCCAGTACAGCCACCGACACTAGTGACAGACAGAAGAGGTGGTGGATAGAGTGAAGTTTCTCAACTTGTCTATTTTCACTGTGTTGGAAAGTTCTTATGAAGTCATAAACCTCCTAAACTAAGATACTCACATGATGTTTTTCCTATATATATCCACAAACAACTAACAGGGTTGGCTCTACAGTTTCTTTTCAGTCTGAGAAGATCAAAAGGAAAATAAACAATTCTGGAATACTTGGCCAGTCAAATAATTTAATTAAAATACAGGACTGCACCAAAATGTCTCCTCTTCTTTACTCTGCCCAGGCATTTGCACTGGGCTACTTAATGTCCTCTATTGTATTGATATCCATGTGCTTCTTCATAAAAATTAAAAATAAAAACATTTAACAACATTTATTTAATCTCTGAGGCAATTTTGCAAAGCAACCTGAACCTTTTGTTTGAAATCCTTCTGGCACAGTGTTTGTAGGCGCTGTTGCCCCTGTTTGCTGTAAGCAGAAGCCAGCAAGTGAAAGTGGTTCACCCAGAAAGCCAAGGGCAGACCTTGAACCTGAGTCTCTGAAAATTTGCTTGGCACCTTGGCACATTGCCTCTCAGCAGCCTTCTCTATTTGCCTTTCACAGGGTGAAAGCCCAGCCCTTTGTGCCTGTGGGTACAGCTCTGCTTTGGCTTCAGTGGGTCTGCACAGTCCTGCCTGCCCACACTCCTTGGGTTAACGGGAACAGGAGAACACACAAAGTAAGGTCAATCCCATCAAACACAAGACTTCAAAGGGAAGTCTCTGTTCTTAAAGCCAGAACTGTGCTGGCAGTAGTGTCACACTATAAAATAAATTCTATTTTCTTGCCCTTTTTCTACTTCCACGGTCGTAGTCAATCAAAGATTTAGAAAAGGCATAAGATCGTCTTATTTTCTTTTGATGGGTATAAATTATGGTGATGATTCCCATGTGCTAATATTCACATTTTTGCAAGAAAAGACCCCTAGAGAAAAATGAAATTAGGAGTGTGTGTAGTAGACAAAGGTAATTTCCCTGTATTTTTTTGGCCAAGAAATAGTCTTCCGCAAATTTAAAGTGGGAGTATTTTCCAAACTTTGAATTCCTGCATATTAACATTACCTCCTTCAGTTAAGATACAAGTAAAGCACCTGCACATTTCAGAGGCAAAACTCTGACAATAGAGATTGAATTTTAATGGCAATAGGCCTCTCATGTAGACAGCAAGAAGATCTGACAGACCATGATTATCTTGCTACAGTTGCTTGAAAATGTATTGGGTGAGGGAACCCAGAATTTTGGGTTGGTGTTCCCATGCTCACTGTCACTGTCATGCCAGCCTTTACACCCTTCAGGAGTAGCGGCTTTCTCTTCTGCCTGCACCTTCCTCTACCCAGTAAAACCCTTTCCACGCTATGCCACCTTCCTGATGGGTGCCTGGGGCACTCTCATAGCTTTTTCACCTTCTGGCACATCATTTCTTCTTAGTTTTACACTATTTCATGACAACTGTAAGTGTAAAAGTAAAACCTGCCTCCTGGCCACGCTCTGTGAATCTTAAATACGTTTTTCTACCTACTCAAGAGAGGTTTGGGCCATTTGCAATGTACAGCTGGGGCAGAGTGCAATGCCAGGGAGTTTTACTCTTCTTTTAGCCCCAACATTCGTCTTCTCAGTATGGCATTTTACAGGCTTGCTTCAACTATCTATATGGAGATTTTTTTTTTTAAATGCAATTTATGGCATAAAGAAGTAACAGTTTTTCAAAGCCCTCAGTTCAGAAACACCTCTGCTTGAACACAGCTGTAAAAATGAGTCTTCAGATGATGTGGGTGTAGAAAAGCAGAAAAATAGCTTTTTGGAGTCAACACTGTAAAGTTTCTTCAGTCAAAAAAAGCCATATTAAGCACAATATTTCAGTTTCATTTAAAGACTCCTAATAAAATAAATAGATTTCTAGACAGAACATTGTGCTAAGGTTTTATCACAAAAAGAATTCAGGATATTTTGACAAAATAAATCTAAGTATTTAAATTTTTATTAGCTAATTTTGTGGTGAAAAATTATATCTTATAAACTCATCCAGTTTTATTCATGGGCCTAACTCTTAGGTTATGATTTTTTAAAACATCTAACCTTTTTAGAAATAGATCTATATCATTATTTCCATTTCGGTACAAAGCTCAAAATGGCATAAAGAGTCTTTATAAAGGCATTATATATGTAAAGACATTACAATAAGTTACTGTAATGTAAAGTTTAAAAAAATTTAGAATTGTAAAAAGACAATGTACCTCTTTTTTCGCAGAACTAATAAGCATTGTGATTAACCTAAAATATTTTTCTGTCCAGCCAGTGAACTGAAAACTTAGTTATTGCAAAGTGTAATAACAGTAATGGCTATATCTTGCAAAGCATTTCTTAGTCCTTGACATAAAACACTTTACAAAGAATATAAGCACTAGTTTCTGTCAATAATAGTGATAAAATGTTACTGGTTGAGGGACTCTTTGCCAGGCAAGGGAGGGGATATGACATGATGGCAAGGCAAGGAAATGCAAGGCAAGGTGCGGGAGAGATCCATTATGTCAAAAGGGCAGTGCATGAAGAGAGTATCCTCCACCTCCGCTAACAGCATCCTGTTGAAAATCTGATGTGTATTTGACATTTGCGCCTGTTTCTGAAGAGCAGATTTTCTTTTTTAGGTGTTAGAGAAGTGATCAGATTTGCAATAGCTGATCTCCTTAAAGAGGCCTTATATATGAGGTTCTGTTTCAATGTATATGCTGACTTGGCATACAGGGATTGATACAAAAGTTTTGCGTTTTTACTTGCTTAATTTAATAATTAAACATATTCGTGAGATTACTGCTGTGTGTCTAAAAAATTAGGAATATATCAGACAAATAACTTCTTCCATTGAGATATCTAGAAGATTGTACTCTATTATATCTGAAATATCCTTAAACATTGGGCTCCCTTGCATGTAGAAACAAACATATTATTGGCCAGATTCAAGAATATGGTTTCAAGCAATTCAACTATATGAAGTTACTTGTTTAGTAGGGTTAGCCAAATTCTCCAGTAAAATATTTTCAAATTAGCAGAAAGCTTCTTTTTCATCATCCATGGTAACTGAAGTAACAGCATCTGAAACTCTACTCATAAACATATTTTTCACCTCTGCAAGAAAAGTTTTCTTAAATGAATAAATGTAAAATAATTATACAGGTACTCTTTTAAAAATAAAGTAATAAATGTTTTTAGCGTTCTAAGCCAAATATTTTACATATTGTGTTCAAATGACCATATTATTCTAAGACACAAGATTAAGATTGATTAACCCAAACTTTCATTGGTATTCATACTGCACATTATTTTTACAGTTGTTTTGCACTAAGTGTTTAAGAACTATGCAGTTAATTCCAAGCAGGTTGCTGTCTAAGACAACCAAAATGAGGAGGAATTATGTATATAAATTATTCTTCAGAGAAAGACTGTCACTATTTTCGTCTGTCATGGAGCAGAATGACCGGGGTATGTTTCTCCTATATGGTGACATTGGGAATAATATTTTCAGTTAATATTTAATCTAATTTTATTCTATATTGTGTCTGAAATGTGCTGCACAATTGCATGGTTTGTGTCCTAGAGGCTTTTATGCTGTTGCAGGAAAGGTTATTTACTTCTAATGTAAGTCTATTTCTTTTTTCAGAGAATTACACACTGAATGTTTCCATAGCTGATGTGTATGCACGGGAACCCACAATGCACTCAGAGTCCCCAGGCTTCCTGCAGGCACCTGGGGGTAGGAGACACAGATGCCAGCTTATTACCAAGATACTGTGCTTGAACCCAACGAGTTGAGCTGGCAGTTTTATGAATTCAGGCTCAGGTGGCTCAATGCCCCACCTTCAAGGTCCAAAAGCATATTTCAGGAGCTATCTTTGCAGCTGGACTTTTGCTAGCTAGGTAGCAGAAAGGTCAGCGCAGCTGAGAAGCGCTGAACTTCAGCCAGGTGAGCAAAGTGTCCAGGGAGAGCTCAGCTCAGACACTGTGGTTGTAACCATGGCTGGATGTCTCGGCCTTTGCTCTTTGGTTAGAGAAGGAGGATACATGTTTTTGGTCTTTTGTCTTG
Organism: Pachycephala philippinensis; assembly: GCA_013397055.1. Taxonomy (NCBI): domain Eukaryota; kingdom Metazoa; phylum Chordata; class Aves; order Passeriformes; genus Pachycephala; species Pachycephala philippinensis. The sequence continues at coordinate 188,129 of VWZT01005007.1, forward strand.
AAAATCACTGTGTACTAAAAGATGACTTTGATTCGGGTGAGAACAGGAAAACAAATGCTAAAGATTCCTAATGACTTTTAAAATTGCATCCTTTTTGTGTTCCAAAATTAAATATTAATAAAAAAATTCATTCCTAAAAACCAATATTTGCTTCTGTAACTGTAATGCAAATGATGTTGTCTATAATCTAATAATTTCAGGGACCATCTTTCCAGAACGCTTTCACAGATGGGAGTATTTGCTCTCCTATTCTGCTAAATAAAAGTGGAGGGTACTGTCTGCCTGTCAAGAGACACACACTGCCTAAGATTAGCTCCATCCAGAACAGATTGCTTCTTCATCTTGCTCCTGTATTTCCTCTGGTACTCTGTGTTCCTTAAACAGAAACATTATTTTAGTTTGTAAGATGTCAAAGTGATGTTGAAACCCACCAAAATCTTGCTCCTGGAACAGGAGCCTGAGGCTTTGTGTTGCATGCCCTGAGATCTGGCATGAAGGGATAGGAGGCTACAAAGCTTTCTGGAGATGTGTTGCAGGACTTCAGGAAGACAACCAGCTTTCAGTCTTGGGAATGCTGTCATTTGGAATCCATCCTTGGAGTGAGCTACCTTCAGACTGTACTTGGAGTGAGCTAGGTGATGTCACCCTTCAGGAGAACTGGAAAATAAACTAATACTGAGGTTAGAAAGGCATGGGTCCAGTACAACAGTTGCCCCCGACCTTCTTTTATTTTGCAGCAGAAAAACTTTCTGGAGTCATTTAAAGAAAGAGCTTCATCACAGTCATCCATGACAGCCTATGAAGTGCACAGCCACAGTGGCACTCAGAGGTCACAGCTTCACTGAAAATGATGAAAAGGTAACCCACCCTCACCTGCTTCCCTTGAAAAAAGCAAGTACACCTACATGCTGTTTATATCCCAGTCGCATTTTACTCTGGCCTGAATGCAACTGAGATACACACCTTGCATTACAAGGACAATTTCTTAGTTCTATAATTAAATTAAATGCTAGGGGACAAGCTGTATCATATGGTTGAGAAATTCTGAGACTTGTGTTAAGGATCTATCCAAGACCTGTCAGGTGTAGCATGAGCTCTTGATGTGATCCTCTCCTCTATTCATCTACAGCACTAAATGCTGATCTGGAAGCCTTTTATGCTTTTTTCTGTTGAAGTCAGAGCTATGACTCCTCACCAGTGGCATAGCTCCTGAGAGTTAACTGCAGTGTCTCAAGGAATACCTCTGCTGCAGTGTTGCATGTCAAGGCTTTAACAGTGGCTAATGGTTTTACTATTACTTATTTTATTTTGGGATGACAATGATAGATATTTGCTTTAAATATAGATGTACTCATTCCAGTAAGCTGAAATGTAATGTCTAAACTACTTGGAAGTATCTCTTTAAACACATATGTAGGGACAAAAGACTTCTGCATTGAAAAGGAACAAATTTTACTGAGTGAAGAGAAACAGCAAAGAAAACACATGAAGACAGTTCTAGAAATACAAAAAGATTCTGACACAGTACAAGACAAATATTTTTCCCTCCTTTTCTATAAATTACAATAAATTCTTTCTTGAAACAGGAATGTGATTCTGGATTTTGGACAATGGCACATTAATTCTTGGTCCTTGTTTGGCCAAGCTCTGTACAAGCCCATCTCCATGTTGCCATCCACATGTGCCTTTCCAACCACTGTTCTCTCCCTGAGGCTTGAGAGTGACATTCAGTAGAAATGGGTTTGGGGGAAGCCTGCTGCTGCAGAGACGTTTCAGCAAGTGCTCTCCCTGCCCACCTTCCCTTCCTACTAAAGTCACCCCACACGCAGCTCTGAGGAGCTTGAGCCTCTTTCACAGAGCTCCATGTGCCACCTTTCTGCCTGGAGCGATGCACTGGTGGTTGGATGCAGCGTAGACACGCTCAGCAACCAGTGTAAGCCCAAAATCTGCTTTCTGCCATTGCACTGCTAATTTATGCAAGATGGGGGGAAAGGAGCTGCTTTACAAAACACATTTTTATTAAAATCTCTGAGATGAAGAATTGCCACCAGTATGAACAGACGCAGAATAATTGGCTACTAAATCTACAGTATAACTGACTTCCTCTAAAACTGGGGCTTTGAAGGATAATTGCTGATATCTTTTTCCTGTATAAAAAATGGCTTCCAGATTATGAATAAATAAAATGGAGGGAATTGAAACTTTTTTTTCAAAAAAAAGTTCCCAGAACAAAATGTCTTTGAGAACAGTAAGTAACTACATGATTAAAGACCATTATTTAAGAAGATGATTCCTTGTAAGGATATGTTAAATTATACACTAAATGACATGTTACTATGCCTAATACTAAAAGTTAGGTCCGTGCTATCTTAGATGCTGCAATAAGACAGCCTAAAAAAGTGAAGACGGTGAAAATCATTGTGTCTCTTCCTTTGAGTATGCCACTCTCAGTCACCCTGTTGATAGAGAGGAGGGCTGTAGGGAGGCCCTGATCCATCTCTCTTATCTCCAATCTGCCCAAGCATAGGCCAGCTCTGGTCCAAAAGCTGCAGACCTGAGGCAGGGTCATGCAGAGCACAGGCTTCACTCACGTCAGCAACTGGATCAAGTCCATGCATTCATAACGCAGAAGCAAAGTTCCTGTTCATCTTCCAAGATTTGTGCAAACATGCCCATGGTGTCTGAGTGGAAAGTAAAATCCTTTGGATGTCTGTTTTCACTGCAGGGTGTGTACAGTGTAATTCTGGAGCTTTGTATTCTGTACTTTGTATTCTGGAGCTGCTGAGAGAAAAACACTTGACAGGTTCCTCAGGTAGAATTTTCCTGCATGTCACCACTACCCACATATTTTGGAGTCTTTGAACTCTAAAAGAAGGAGTACTTAAAGATAACACTAGTGTCCACCATGCAAGTAACAAACAGGTCACTTAAGAGATAAGAATGGCATATATTCTTTAGTTGATCCTAGAAGTAGCTACAAATTTCACTCCAATAAGACAAAAAAAGGGTGATAGGAATTAGTGTAAAACTAACATAACCCTCTAATTATTTTTTTAATTTTTTTGATTGTGCACTTTGTTAATTTTTTTCTTCAGAAAATGAATAAATCACTAACATTCTTTAAACTGGAATAATACTGTTAATGTTTTCATTGCACATAATACTGAGATTTTGTGGTTTGCAATTAATTTGACGTTTAGAGCTATATTGAAGGTCAAATCCATGTGTCCTGTGTTATGTTGCCAAATTTGCCCAGTAAAGCTTGTTAGGAATTTTTCAATTAAGTAATTTTTAATTCAAAGCTTTTCCTGGAAAAGATTCAATGAAGAATTCCAATTAAATGAAAGGAAAAATAAGTGAACAAGATATGTAGAAAATGCCTTATGACTAAGTAGTCATGGCGTTCTTCAGGACAAGGGAAACTCTGGTTCATGTTCTTTCTGTACTTCTAAGCTCATTTTTCCATATTATTGACATAATAATTTCTAAAAAGTTTGAATAGGAATTTTAAAAAGATTTTAAATATCATTGTTGTGTAGGATAGAAAGATCATCTTTTCTGCAGTCTCTGTAGCCTGCCTACCTGAAAAAAATTGTATTGTCACAGAGCACATGCGTATAACTGAACGCATTTCTTTTTACTGAACCAGACTAATCATCAGGCCTACAGAACAAATCTGGGTCAATAAGATCTGTGTCATAACTTCATTCCTTTCCAGAGCTGCCTTTATGCATCAGATAAACAATAACACTGCAGCTACTGGCAGCTAGTATTTGTTTGAACTGTGTAATTTCAGATAGAGATATATAGCAGCAGCAAAGCAAATGATGGTAGCAAAACAGTGTCAACGTGGTTAATCTTTCTTTATTCTTAGAAAGTCATACGTGCAAAAGAGAACTGATTATACCAATGGTTTCTAAAGGAGCCACAATATAAATACTCATCTATCTCCAGTGTTGCATATTTAATTCAGTGGCAGATCTTTCCCCGGCAAACAGAAACTCAGTATTCACCTAAATGGAATAGCAGATATGAAACAAAATTTAATCTGATGATTAGATATAATGTTTACCAGCATGACCAGAACTCATATGATTATGTGACACCAAGGAAAGGAACATCCAACATAAATACTTCTTTTCACAATCTTCAGTGGTTTGAAAATTATATTTACCTGTGCGAAGCAGATTTTGCCATAGCAACTCATGCTTTTTTTCTCCAGTTCAGGTCATTCCTTGGGATAAATTACTCTAAGCTGTCTACAAACACCGTGGAGAATGATCAGGAAATGTCTCTGGCCACTTCCAAACCAGTGTAAAAGGGAAAGAACAACCCATGCCTGTGAATCAGGGAACACTGCTCACAGGACTTGCTTGAGAGGTAAATAATTTGGTCAAGAGATATTCCAGAGACCTCATCCTCTCCGGCTACTGCTGCCAAGAGGCCATGTTCTTAAAATTCAAAGCTACTGTTCATTTGTCTTGACTCAGTCATATCAGGTAGAAAACACAACACATTTCAGAAGCTTAGCAGGGGGAAAGAAATTTTAAAAGCCTGGGAAGCTTTCAGTGACATGATGCAGGACAGAATATCTCATCACCTGCTGCTGTTGACAAATGAACTGAGGAAACTGCCTGTATTCCCTCAGCCTATGACAGCATGGATGTTTCCCAGAAACAGAAATCAGTGAAAATACCGGTGTGGGAGTAGCATATTACACTCTCTCTCCCTTCTGCAAGAAAGGGCAAACTACACCTAAACTATTCCTAAGGGAGAAATATCTACCAAATCAAAGCATAGTGGGTTCCCCCTTTGATGCCCATCCCTCAGGCATCCTGGCCAGCCTGTCCCATGCCCTGCTGAGCACACACCCACTAGCACCTGCAGTGGGAAGCTGTGGGATTTCTCTGTACCTGAGGACAAGAACAAGGAAAGGGCCAGCCTGCAAGGCTTTTCTCCTCAGCACTGAAGGACAAGCATGGATGGAAGGGTGGGATTAGCTCCTGCCATGCAGTAGTCTCCGCAGCAGCAGAAGCAGCAATGGCAGCAATCTCTTGCAGTTCCCTCTCGCTTCCTTCATCCCAGCTTTTTCTCTACCCACAGTAGTAGGATGAGTCTCTGGCTGGTTTTGGAATTTTATCAATTTCAAACATTGCGAGGCTCGGTGGGGGGAGTGGACAGGCTCTTGGAGAGGGTAGTTCAGCCCTTCAGTATCTTCTACAGAACCTCAAACATATCCCTGAGATGCTCCAGCCTCAGGACACCCCCATAAAACTGCTTTACCCTTTCTTGTATCTTGCAAGCCTCAAGGGACATCCTTCCCCACTGCAAGCTCCCACATGTGATCTCTAACCCAGAGCCTTCATCCATTTGGGAATTTTACCATGCCCCACATGCCTCCCCCAGCACCCCTTCCTTGCCCCCATACCCCGACAGCTTCACCTTTGCTGTGCCTGATCCTTACCCGGGAAGGTCCTTTCTCCGACGGTGTCTCCCTGTAGCAGGGCTTCACTCCGAGCGTGGCACACTGATTTCCCCATCAGACTCGTACAAAGAGCCCATTAACAGAGACGTGTGTGCCCTTCCATAACACCTTATCTAACAGAAACAATCTTTCCTCTTAATAAATTGCACATGGCACAGCCATTAATAGTGAAGGCTTTGCAGCACTGCTATTTGTTTTCAGAATGTGTTAACACTTGCTTCTACACTTTCAGTGTTTGCCCCTTCATCTACTTTCCTTTGCGTTTGAGCTTTGGCTGAGCACAGGAAACAGCTCAAATAATTATTCCTCTATTTGGACAATAATGGATAGCCTCTCTATAGTTACAACTGAAATCAGCACATCTTTTTTTACACTTCTACAATTTCAATTCCACAAAATTAGTTTGACATGCAATTTTAATCCAGTATTACCTCCAGATTCAGAGAGAAATAATTAAGCTGTCTTTAAGCTAAATTTAAAGAGCACAAAGGAAAAGGCAGTAAAAACTGGTTCGAGGTTTGCATTTTCAAGTAACATTCCTTTGTCTACCTCAAGCTTCTTAAAAATTCATGCTTAAGGTATATTTGGCAGTAGTTTTATAATTACAAAGCTATTAAGCTTTCATAAAGAAAAAGTGAAACTGTTTTTTTCCTAATTAGCTAATCATGGATTTTTCAAGGAAATTGTCTTCTGCTAGAAAATGATGATTTGAAGAGGCAAAATCATCAACAGTCGTATGCTGATTATAATATATTCTTCTTACTAAAATCAGTACATCTCCCCAGTTAATTAATTCTGTCCTTTGATAGCAAGTTCACTCCTCTGCCTGGATAACTCATATCCTACCTCCCACTACTGCCTTTATACATGCTGCAATGTGAGATGCCAGGAAATCAAGCAGTTACAGTGCTTACCACCTTATTAATTCCATTCTGAAAAGTTGAGAGAAACTTCTGAATCATCATTTCTCAGTGAATTTTCTAAATTCAGTGGGAAATATTTATGTCTATAAAGGAATATTTAGTGATTTGGAGAAATTCTTCTGAAACAGATCTCTGACCTCTCCAGCTAATGCAATATAATTGTAGTTTGGACTTGTAATTCATTTTCCCAAAGACCATATAGATCTTAGGAATATTAGCTTTCTATTACAGACATGCAAAGGACAGACTGAGGACACATTTATAAAAATGATAGCTCTTTACTGCAAAGGAGGTACTAATATCTGGCCTCATGATTATAGTGTTGCATTACAGAAAATTACCAGCAGACTGGAAAAGTAGCTTGTTGGTTAACTGCAAAGTGATTATTGGGTGTATTTTTCTCTATACAGGCAAGTCCTTCCTTCTGCTTGCAGAACCTCTCTTAGAGATACAAAAATAATTTTTCTCCAGATGTTTTACAACCCAGCATGAGATGAATATGTTCCAGGTGGGTTTTAAATATTAATTTTAAAAAGGGGCTTTGCAGGGAGAACAAAGTGGCTGTATTCGATGTACAGAACCAAAAAAACCCTTTCTACATCCATTCAGTCACGCCCCCCATATTTGCATGCATCAACAGTAACCAAATTTCCTGTCACAAAGAATTTCTACCTACCTTTGCAAGATGTTATGAGAACTCTTATTTAAAACATATATTTCGTATCTGATATCAAGCTGCCAAAAACCTCCTTCAGCTTTTTTAGGCTCAAAGCAAAACCCTTTCTGCAAACCCCAAAGAACTCTGAAAGCAGAGTATAGGTTTTTATTATCTAAACTGACTTAGGGATCTCCCTAGCAATAACTTGATTGTTTCTTGAATACCTAAAGTACAACAACATCTATCTTTCTCCCTGATCTGTAAAACTAAAGTTAAGTGTGGCAAGCAGGGAGAGAAAAGTGAAAATTAGTGAATCACCTGTGGGAAAGCTTTCTGTTGCTCAGTAGAGTGAGAACTGGGAAATGAAGACTAGAGACCTTATGAAATCGTCTTCTTCTAAACCTCACAAGGAAGAGGGGGCTTTTTCTACCATTCCCTGTCCCCAGAACAGATATCTCCCACTTCTCAGCGGTTATAGTCCCAGCTGATCTCAATTCTTTCCCCATGTTCCTAAAATAAAAAACTGAGAGAAAAGCCCCATTTCCTTTGCCTAGCAATACTCAGAAAGAAGTTGTTTCCAGCAGCTCAGGATGTGTCTTGCAGAGAGATCACAAGCTGCAGGGTGCTGGTGGCCCATTGTGAGGCTGGAAGAGGGCAGAATTTTTTAATATTGTTTCAGCATGGGATAGATGAATGATTTCTTCCAAAGGATGAAAAGAAGTGTGAAGTGGACGGGACTCACAGGAGGACACAAAGCAAGCCTGTTGCTCAGGAGACTCATTCCCTTCTTCCAGAGCCTGAACAGCTTTATACCACCCTTTGTCTTTCTATTCCTGCTTTCCAATTGCCAGTCTGTTTTTCCAGCACCTCCATGCAGAACTCCAAGCAAGTGACCTTCTGTGTCCCACACATGGGCTCACTTAACCAGCCCTTGGCAGTTGCATTCATTGAAAAGATTCATTTTGCCTCAGCCCAGGACAGAGCACAAAGATGAGGGCTTGCAAATGGAGGGAGTAGGTAATGCAGGCTAACTCTGGTGGCTCCTCTAAAAGAGGCGAAAATGCTTGGGAGTGTAGTTCAACCTTCTCACATCTCCATGTGAGAAAGCCTGGGGATGAGCATTCAAATGTTGCAAAGAGATGACTTCTTGTCCAAATGAAAACGTGAGGTGTGAAGACAGGTTGAGAAAATTCTGCAACTATGATATGTAAAATAGCCACTGCCTAGGGAGAAATAACTATGAATTTAATAAGATCATGTCAGGATCTGTCATTTTCCTTAGGAAGAATTTTACTCTGTGAAAGATGTGAGAATTACAGGAAAACCAGGTTGGAAGAGTAAGTTCAAGGTTGTGAAAAGATGTCTTCTTCAATAAAGCAGCAAGAAGAGAGTTTTCATAATTACAAGGAGAGTAAAATCAAGAGGACCTGGAGACTCCTTTCCTTAGAGAATAATAAGAGAAGAAAAAACAGTTCTGCAGGAAAATATTTGTCAGTCCTATGTCAGTATAGTTAATATTTCAGATTATATCAATTAGATATTATGTTAATATCTATTTAAACTAAATGACAAGTCACTGTGATCTATTATGAACACTGTATGTGTAACCATAGATGCACTGCCAGCTTGGCTCTGATAGAATAATCAAGGCCCAAATTAATAAATGATGATGAGAGATATTGTTGACTGACATGTCTTCCATTTTGGAGGTTGGCTTTAGCCAATTTGGCCTTAAATGAAAGAGAAATCATTTTCAATCTACATATCCATTCTGTTTTGTTAGCAGGCTGTCTACTTTTGTTTGCAGATTCGCATGAGTTCCTGATGACAGCTGACTCACACATGCTGTAAACCAAGAAATATCAAGTAAAATGCTGTTTGGCAGCAAAGTAACTAAAACATATAATCATTTAAATATTGACACTTGACTTTTGTCAGCATATTTTTTATGTGTCTCTTTCTTTTAATGATGAATGTAAAATTCTTAAGATCCTGTTGGTGAGCAGTATTTTGTCTACCATGCTTGATCCTGCAATGGGCACAGCAGCATTCAGGTTATAGGGGGAATTGAAGGGAGCCTGCAGCTGCTCAGACCAGGCACCAAAACACTGAGGTTCTCTAATAAATGATCCATATAGCTTTAGAGATGGAAAAGATAGACAGAAAGAATAAAGTATCAAAAACCTAGTGCTTCCTAGTTTAACAGTATCTGCTATTTAATTGGAGTTAATGTATGTTAGGACATGTTGCCAAAGCACTGAGGAGAATAAAGATGCGACCAATCAGTTTTCTCATCTGTATTGTTGCCTTTCCCTGGTCTTAAAATTAAGAACCAGACACGGTCTAGGGGAAAAGAAGTTTTTACCTTGGTATTTAATAAGGATCCTCATGATGCACCACTTCGCCAAGGTGGAATGCGTCAAAATGCATACCCATGATCCATCGTACATACAATTTATAGACCTTGCAAATTAGCATATCTATTAAAAATTCCCCAATGAGAGGCTTGAATGAATCCCGTGATATCCCCCCCCAATTCTGAGGAATTCCCCCCTGGATGGGCTTATCTTAGTTTATAATATATGTTCTAGAGAGGACCTTGGTTTCTCAGGATAGCATAGGGCTTTCCGGCCTCCAGCTGTGAGGCCTCCAGGATGTTTGGTCTCCTGGCTTAACAGAATATTAGGACTATGTTAAATTATTGGACTTAAGGAATTACAAGTATGCATGCTAAAAGCACTGAGGGTACATAAAAGCTATATAAAAAGGCATATAAAAGGCAAAAAATCATCATGGCATCCGTACAGGGAAGGAAAGATACATTATGCCTTGTTTCACCTTTAAAAGAAAAATGCCCTTAAAGGTCTGATACTAGCATTATGCTTTTACAGACTGTATTTATTCTCAAACCTTGTTATTTTGATATTATTATACAGAAATTATTAAAGGAATTTTATACAGAAAGAAATGTTTCATAGTCAGTTAAACACAAAGATTTTCTGAACTCTATTTTTGGTTCATGAGCATGGAAAGTGGATGCGCAGATGTGAACTGAGGAGCCAAGCCTCTTAATATGCCTAAGAAATTATTTCTCACTTTGAACTGTTTAAGGAAAATTATTTTAACTAAATAGTTTTTCTGATGAGAGTTAGATTCAATGACATGGAAAATTAGTTAATTTATTTCAATTTTACCAGATCATTCATTTTGGTGTTATAATGTTTTCTTCTGACATGTTGATGAAATAGAAATTTCCTTCAATTTTAATGTAAAGATTTTTAATAAAACTTAATAAACCAAAAAATAATATTTGTGAATTGTCAAAAAGTGGACTTTTCCTTGGTTTTGACCTGATTACAGTTGAAATGTTGCCAGCCAAACAACCAACCAATCAACGAATTAAAGAAACAAATTAGTTTTACATGCTTAACTTGGAAGAGCAGTAGGAAAGCCATTTTGTATGTATCTCAGTGGTATAGAAAGGGATAAATGCTAATGATGTATTAAAGTTTATTCTCTTATCACATGCTTCACACATCCTAGTTGACTTTCTCTTTTCTGTTACATCACTAGCATATCTCACCATAACAGAAATTATACTGTGTCATACTCCCTTAAACTATACATCCCATAAATCTTTTTCCGATTTGCTTTTTTTCCTGCACATTATCATATGTAGCTGTAACTGTGTAACCACAATTGTCAAAATTATGTCAAATTAAGTTAGTCTTGAGTCTAAATCCTTCAACATTTTATTAGGGTAATTGTCTCAAAAGATAGAGACTTTGAAGAGCTACTAATAAAGTGAAAGGTATGTTGCTGCTCTTAGACAAGACTACTGTTCTTTCATTTCCTAATAGAGCTCAGTAGCAACTCCTCTCACTCAATGGATCTTAGCAATTAGAATTTGACTGACAGGAGGTCAAATGGCTTTACTGGGAGTAAAGTCAAATGATGAAAATAACTTACAGAAGAAAACTGTATTCAAGTATTTTCCTAACTACTGTAGATCCCATGCTACTGCATTATTAAGGTAAAAATACACTTTTAAGTACACTTTTGACTTTCAAAACACAGAAAATAGTGTGAAATACACATTCTGACAGTTTTTGTTGTTGAGAGTCTGTGTAAGAGGTTTAGACAGAAGGATTTTTTTAAAGTTTAAAAACCTCATGCATTCCTAAAGTATCTGGTGGGTGTATCAAGCTTTTCTGGTTGTCATTAATCCTGACCCACACAGATCTGATCTGGGCTATGCTGTGCTTCTGGCCTCCTACAAGAAGCACAGTAGAAGTAAGCGTCCTTATGGAAGAACACTGGCATGTCTTAACAAGATGTTATTTTTCCTCCTACTCCTTGTTTATGCTTGAAGACACAAAATCACAGCATCCTTTTGTAAGTCAGCACTGTTTTGCCGTGACTGTGAGCAAACAGAGCAGCAGCAGCTCTATGGTGCAAAGCTGCCACAGCTGCACAGGCTCTTCAGTCTCTGTTGTCCTTGAGCATCACAGAGCCTGAGCATGCCAGGAGCAGAAACAGAAGCAAGAATTGCATAGAAATGGTAATTCCTAATACATGGTCAAGTTTGCCAGAGTTAGGCTCATCTGTAAATACTACTTTTTCTAAGAATGCGTTTATATTTTATATAGAATTTCATTAAATAAGAGAATCAGTTCTAGTCATTGCTCCTGATATAACAGTTTCTTGCCCTGCTGCAAGGAAGCTAAACTTTGCTGTGACTGCTTTTTGTTACTGCGAAAACTATAGCACATTCACCTTCACATAGTTTACACAAGTATGATAAGAAATGCATATAAAAACACTGTTTTCCCTTTCTCTTGCCTCTAATGTCAATATGTTGTGTGAGGGAGGAAGCTGGGAGGAAATTGAAGTTTTCCTCTGAAAGATCATAAATCTAGATCTGTTACTTATTAATGAACTCCATGTAGCTCTTAATTGCCAGTAGATTTGCTGTGCAGAAAAAGAGCGTGATAGAGTCAGGAAGACACACAGGCAGCAGGTGACCACAGGTGTAACTGGTGCCTTCTCTGCTGTAGCTTGCTATGGTGCCTGATAAACATACCGAAAACCTATAAAAATTTTGGTGGAACCAAGACTTCTTGGCCTGCATTTGTCATCAAATTGATATTAAAGCCACAAGTATCTTTTACTTAGGACAAGCCCTCAGAGGAAAAGAACCATCTGCCTGTTAGGATCAGTTTGGTGATGAAGCTGGCCACCTCATTGCTGTATCAGCTGCTGGATTTGGGAGGGCTGGTGCTTAGTTTGTGGTCCTTTTTGTGGAAACTGCTGAAAGAAGTCAGCATAAAGACAAAGCAGTTTTTCACAGACTCACATATCTCAGCCATAAAAATTGAGAGTTTTAGGCCATAAGTAGCTATTTAAATAAGCTGTATGATATACACAATTGCAAAACCCAACTATGTCCTACTACTGGGAATTAAAGCCTCGGTGCCTGAGAGAATCACAGAATCACCTAGGTTAGAAAAGATCTTTACAATCTTGAAACCAACAGTAATCTATTTAGAATGGCTAAAATGTGAAAAGATGATCTTACCTGGGATGTAGATGAAGAAACTGCATGTTTTGCATTTTCATAAGAGGTACTGAAAAAATATGTACAGAAACAAACAAACGAAGCGGATGAACTGCTGAATGACTGAAGATAACAGGGTTTTTTTGTTTAAGTTGCCATTTGAATCTAACAGAGCTGTTATTGGCAAGACAATGAAGAAACATATTTTTCTAAAATTTCTTATCACGTCCAACGGGTACAGGCTAGAACAACTAAAATTTCTAACCCAAACAAATATGGACTGTTTCCAAAGGCAGACCAGTTAATTAGTTTTCACATCAGTACTTTTCAGCAATGACAGTGAGAAATCTGTTGTATCACACTTGGGTTTATGCCTGACAGCAGGCAAGGGAGAGTTACGTGAAAACCCTGTATTTTGTATGTTTTATGATACCAAATTGCTCCTAGGCACTGGATGATGTGAGTTCTGTATGAAACAGCACTCTGCAACATGTATGCTCCCTGTCTCGGGTTGCTGCCCAGGCTCCAGTGTGCATCACCCACAGGGCAAGTAGAAAGACACAAAGCAGAATTCACCTATTGTCTCATCTTGCTTAAAACACACTGAGTGTTTTGTTTTAATCAAGACCTTAATGCTAAATCATGCAAAGACTGTTTGGATGCCAAAAGCATGCTACTTTTTTTTTTTTTTTTTTAATCAGGAGAGTCAGCTAGAAAAGATTAAATAGATAAACACTGTAAAGGGTCCTGCAGTTGGGACAGCTGGGAGCTCATGGTTCTCTCCTGCTGTGCATGGATGGGCTTCGTTGTTCTGGTGTAGCCAAATGAGCAAGCTGCTATAAAACGTCAACGTTTTGCTACTTCCTTTTCTTTTGCTTATATTTTAAATAAATAGTATTCAAGCAATTGATAAATTAAGAAGTTGGAGCTGAAGCAACAATAGATATGTGACCACCTCTTCAGGACAAAGAACTGGGACAACTGGGTATGGCTTATCTTAACAAAATCTATTTATTTGCTTGATAGCAGGACAGGATTTACAGGTGTTACAATGGAAGTGGGCATCTTGAACATATGGTGCACCTCGTGTTTGCTTTTCCCCTGCAGTGCAGACTTAGCTTTTGATTTCTGCTTCCAGCTCAGCCGTGGCTCAGCTTGGATTTATCCTCTTGTTCCCACCTACTATACCTACTCTTTATTTCCACCATCAGTCTGCAGAAAAAAAGCTGAGCTAAAGTATGTGTTTAGTGTTTATCTTTCAGTTGTTGCTTCTGCTAGTTTACTCATCAGCTTCCAGAACTTTATACTCTCTTTTGTATTTTTTAATTCTTCCTAATTTTTCTTTGTTTTTTCTGTTGGCCTTTATACCACTTGACCTTTAAGTTTCAACCATTTGCCAGGAATACTTTTTCTGCTCCTTGGGCACTCTTCTTAGATCTTACATCTGTCATACAGGAGAAGAATATGAAGAAAATGGGGATGAAGGAGACGAGAGGAAGATCTGTCTTCACCAAAAGGTTTTTCCCTTTTGCTTCACATACAGATTAAATCTGTACTGATCAATATAGGTAATTGACTAAAATTGATTAAATCAGAAAACAAACAAAAGAAACCTATCAAACAACCCCAAAAGACTGTAAGCAGATATAAGGACAACAGAATGTGTGATTATTGGTTGCTCAGTTCTGATTTATCCCTGGTTAGAAGACTGTAGCTACATTTAAAATGCCACTGCGTATCAGTCACACTTTTGAAACAGTACGCATCTTGCATTTAGTGATCTTAGGCACATTCTTTACAAGAGTTATTTCTTAAATGTCTTTTTTTCCTTTTGTGGAAGCTCCAGATCTGTTCTCATTTTAAACTTTTCTTAAAAAAACCAAAAACTTCCATTGTTAGACAGTTAAGCTATATACAGGCAATCCTCCTTGCAAGAATTTTCTTCAGACAGTTAAATACTGCTGTCTGTTGGAATTGTCAAATAAATTTTAGTTGCTCCAACTGACCATATAAACAGGCTATTTTACTTACATATAAAGATGGTTAGGGCTGTTATAGTTGTACAATCCTATTGCAAAATGACATGGCATAATTCATGATGTGTGTAAAACACCTTTTCCACTTTTATTGAAATACTCAAGTGTCCAAAATACTAGCTAAATAAAAGCAGAAACATGGATTAATTTGTGTAACTTCTGTACACTGACTAGTCTTTCATACGAACTTCTGGTTTTAATCCTAGTGAGCAAAGCAAAGGACTTAATCTTCCACAGATGAAAACCAGGTGATCTCTGATGGAACTCATAATTCACTTGAAGTTTCTCATCCATGCTGAAAAATTAAAGGCATAATATCTGTATCCATGGTTGTGTAAGTGTATTGGTGAGCCCCCTTCGTGCCTCATAAGATGGTAAGATCAAGGTTGCTCCACTGTGGGAGCTCGTAATGCACTTAGAGAGTTTCCAAGCAGCTCAGAAAAAAGTCTTTGACTCCATTCACTTATAGGACAAAACCAGACAGAGAATCCTAGAAAAGATCACTGTAGACAGTGTGAAAGTTTTTTGACTGAGGAAGATGTAACAAAAAAGAAAAGCTTAAGTAACTGCAGAGCAAGGAGGTGGTAAATACAGGGGGGGAAAATCCACAATTTCTACTATTGTTAATCTAGGTTTAATTCATTACTCATTCCACTTCTGTCTGTAGTTCCATCTATATTAAAACTTACAAAATTTGGTTTAAAAATGAACTTTCCACTAAGATGAATAAGACAGGATCATTTATTGTTTCATACCTTTTTTGTTCTCTTTGAGGTTTAGGAAGACATCACAAGAAAATTCATTTTCCTCTGCTCTAAATTTATATAGCACACAATACAGTTGTCTACAGAGCAACATCACGTCTAACACAGAACATTAATGTTAAAAACAAGGTTTTTATTATAGGTTCTCAATACAGTTTTCTAATGCACTGTTTTCACTTAAGCTTTTTTAAACCATTTCTTCTGCAGCTCCTCCTCTTGTTAGTTAATGTAACTGATAAACTTGGAGATTTGGGGTTTTCTACAGCTCTTTATTGAGCTGTATGGAAAAATTGAAAAACTGAGTTACAAATTTGTTTTTTCATGATTTTAGGTTGTTGAGGACTAAGATTTGTATTCAGATTGATTTCCAGTTACATGGATCTACAAGTCAATAATGTCGCTGATAAAGCATGGTTTCAAAACAGTAGGATATTAAGAAGTCTGTGTTGAAGAACAATTTGGATCGAAGAATCAGACTGTTCTTTTGGAAAGAGAGATTCAATAAAATTCAAAGACATCAAGTGAAGCAAAACTTTTACAATTGTTACGCTTTTTATTGCCATAGAATTCATTGGCAATGACTAACAGGTTTATTACTTTCTTTTTATCATCTGGACACAAACATATGAACTTGGTTGCAGGTGGAGAAATTTTACTTGTGCTGGCACAGGAAAATACTTTAATCTTTGCAATTGCAAAGTGCATGGTCCCATACAAAAAGTTATTCTAAGCTTTGTGAGCAAAACTCCTGCAAAAATTAAATTTTGGTGAAATGCAACATAATAAATGCCTGACTCACATCTGATTAAATCAGCAAATCAATACTGGTTCTGAACACACCCCTGGATCAGGCAGAGATGAGCATAGCTCTTGCTTGCTGCACAGTTACACATTTTGAATCCATCCAGCAGAAGTGAAGTGCTTGATCTCAGGTTCCTGTGAGCAGAGCCTACCTCCCCATATCCCAGACAGGCCAGTCTGGCAGGCAAGTGGTTTCTCCCATCCCACTTCCATTTCTCAGTCAGATGTCTGTGATTCTCACGGAAAATAATCATGATGTCTGAAGTTGGGTAAAGATCATTGCTGTTTGATTTGAAAAAATATTTTTAATGGTTTATCTCCTGTTTATCACTTATATATGGAAATTACAAAGGAGTTCACTAAGAGAGGCCTTCAAAAGACTATGGAATTTTCTGGATATAGGATCAAATATTTGCCTACTGCCTCAGACACAAGTCTGTCACTGTAGAAGGAGAGTTGAAGGGAATGTGGTCAGTGCATGGACTCAGACTCCCTTGAACATGTTGCTGATGCAGTTACACAAATCCACTGCCCAGAAGTGACAGCTGTCCTCCCCTGCCCTGGTAACTCATTTCAGCATTTAAAATTTTATTCAGTTTGAACACATATTTTAAAAATACAGATAAAAGCACTACCTGATTTTTATTTTTTTTTAATAATGGTATGCAAATAAAGGCAAACAAAAATGCAAACATTCGTTATGTTTCACTGCACTTCAAAATATACAGACTTTCTTTGACTTCTGTTAAAGAAATTTGAAAAGGTTTTCTTTCTGCTGTATAAAAGCAGCCTCTTTCTGTCTTTATCAGTGTATGAACAGATTCTCACTCATCTGTCTGGGAAAGCCAGGCAAAAGAAGGCCTGAAAAGAGCATTGAAGAACAGTCACTTGTTAGTTTCCTTGCTGTTCTCATTTACCTATGATTTTTTTCCCTTCTAAGGCTAAATTTTCTTTGGCCCGTCCAGAAAGGGCTAATACATCTTCTTATTCTAAAATTTTCTTTTGGAATATAATTTAGTTCTGTAGTTACAAAACACACACACACACACAAAAAAAAACAAAACAAAAGAAAACAAAAGAAAACAAACAAACAAAAAAAACCAAACAAAAAAAAAAAACCAACCACCAAACCACCCAACGAAAAACCCCAAAGATATCTATTTTTTAAAAGATTTATCTTTGGTTATCTGATAATTTAAATTAATTTACAAAGGTTCACAAGGTTACTAAATCTGTTCCACTACTTTATTGGGAAGTGATAGTAATGTGCTTCCTGCAGACTTATGTTGATGCCACAACAAAAATTTACAAAGACATATACTGAGATTAAATGACAAAAGGAATTATGTAGGGTTACTTGGGTAAAATAATTCTTGAGGTATTGGATAGTGAAGAAAGTGATTAATTCCTAGAGGATATTCACATTTTCTGTGCAAGATTTCCTGTGGGAAGACTTTGTTCACACACTTTGTTTGGGTTTGAAAAAAAATCAATTTTATAAACGTTGTCCTTTCTTTTCTTGTTTTGCCTTTTATCCTTTTAATCTTTTCTTTCTCTTCTTCTGATGTTTTCTTCTGTGTACCATAGTACTGCAGAGGTGCTCTTTGCTTTGTCTTTTATCTTCCCATACTTATTCTGCTTACTTACTCTACTAGTTCTTCAACTGTTGAAAAGTTGCAGAATGCTATAGAGAATGAAAGCGTGTAAGGGAAAAGCATTTTTTTCATCACTTGTTATGTTTGTAGCATAATGATAAAATGCATTTATGCATAAACCACTTTGTATAATTGTTTCTTCCTCCCCTTCAATACACTAATACCCATATAAAATGCCTTAAAAAGCATTTTAAACAATCCTTATAGTAATTGATATTTCTCATCTCAGGCTGTGACAACATGTGGTTTTATTACTATAGAAGTTGTATTCAGTCCTAGAATCTGATTTATAGGCACCTATAATATGCAGGTATTGCATTAGTTACAACCACACAGATACAAGAAAATACAGCCTCTCTATATTGTGATGAAGTTCAGGTTCAGAAAAGCAAAAAGGTGATGTGATAGTTCTCTTTATTGGGTAATAATGGCACAGACTGTTTTTCCTTTTGTGTCTGGTGGTAACCTAATTTCATGGTCTACTGTGTAACTAGACTCTATAGAGTACTAGAAAGTATGTGAGAGATTAAATTATTGATGTCAGCATGTTCCTCATACAGATGTTTACAGAGAAAGAATTACTTGAGAAAACAATTATTGCCTTCTAAAATCATGAGGGCAAATTCAATCTACAAGGCATAACTTTGGAAACACAAGAATCCTGAAGTAACATCAGAACGACATAACCTAATTTTTTGTCGGGCTTAAAAGAAGCGTACTTGGAGGAGCCCTGTGCAGGGTAAGAGCTAAAAGACACTACATTCCTTCTGCAGTGTTTTGGGCCTTACTGCAAAGTCCTGCTTCCAAAATTCCCCACCTCCCCCCAAACTGGTTTGCTATATTTTAAAAACAAGTCTAAGTTCTACTGCCTTTTTTCTGCCTGCTGCCAACAGGGGATGTAATAAACCCCAGGGCAAAATTCATCCTCCTCTGTACATCTTACTGTGAATACACAGACACTGGCAAAACCTGCACCTCTACCTACATATGAAAAGTCTTTAAATCTTTCTGTATGGTTTATGCAGAGATGCCCTAGCTCAAAAGGCCAGTGAAAAAATAAAGGTATTCTGCTGAAAGACTTTTATTCAGCTGAAATCTGAGGGCTTTTAAGGATTCCTTTTTTTTGCCAGGTCAGGATAAAGTTAGTTCGGGCAGTCCTTGCTGAAGGGAGCTGAGAATGTTGTCATTAGCTACCATTTAGCAGGTTGGCTCCAGCTAAAGTGTATCTTTTGGCTTCTCCTTCAAAATCCAGGAAAAGAATTGCCGTAATTCACACTGCAAATTTTTAGCCATGTTTGATACATAGAGAAGTGTTTGAAATACGATCATCCTAGTTAACAAAGAAATTTATTTCAGTAACTGGAATAAATATTTACTAAAAAAACTTGAATAAATATTTATTGGTGGCAGGTATTTGTAGTGTTTGCTAAGAAGGTAGGGACCTTAATGTCTCGTTAACTTTGTGCGTAAGAAGATCATTACTAAAATTGTATAATCTTTGAGTGGCTAACTGAAATGTGAGGTTTTGGTGATATAGATCTCTATCTGAAAAATGAGTCGAAAGATAAACTTCAGTTTCATGTACTAGAAACACCCCAGCTTTTAGTTTTACTGGGGAAGATGGACTATTGCTGTCCTGCCTATTTTTCACGCCAAGGTTTCTGAAATCCGGGGTCCATAGGTCTTTGTTCCTGGGTAGGACTAAGATGCATCTGGAGTTCTATTTGAATGGAATTTGTATTTGAATTAGAATAAGAGCCTTGAATATGCAGCAGCTCTAGGGATCCACCAACCATAACCTTTGAACTGCAAAATCAAAACTAAATTATCCAGCAAAGGACCATGACAGAAAATCTGGACTAATATCAGATGAGCTGGATCCCACCCACCAATTTTTCCTATTGTGAAAACTGCCATCATCAAAGGAATGAAGAGACCATCACAAAAATAGTCTGTTGGATGTAAAAGAGAATTTTTATTTTGCTTAACAAGAAAAAAAGAAGAATAAAATTAACTATATAGTCATATGCATAAAGAAGAATGTTGGAGAAGACTTTAAGGTGGGAACAATCCTGCACTGTTTTATAATGTTTAACATCTGATGAACTGAGATGTAAAACCAGCTGGATGGTTGAAGAGACTTTATAGACATTAACTCTCATACACCATGGTATCAGTTGATGTTATCAGTACAATGAATTCTAAGATTAACATGCAGAACAATGAAAATGTAATGTCCCTTCCAGTCATTATGGAAATACTGTTTGCATATGAAATGAAATTAAGATAGTCACATCTGGAAACTGCGAAATTGCACCACACCAACTTTATAAATCTACATGCTATATGATGACTTTCTTTTCTACTTTATTTATTTTCCATTTTTTCCCCCCTTAAGTGTATATCTAACTCTGAACGAAGGTTAAAGAAGCATCAGGACTTATATGCCTCATCTGGCATCTGTTCCCTGACCCTTTCGTGGCTTTTCAAGAGCCTAATTTGGATGAAGGAAACATGAGAGAAGGCACCTTTCACAGGTAAGCCATTTTTACCTTTTTTCACTATCATAATTCCCTTAACAAAAAAACAAAACAAAACAAAAAAAATCCAATGTCACCACTTACTTTCTCTGTTATTCTAAAGTAATGGTTCAAATTCCAAATAGAGACATTGAGCTAATGAAGTCTAAATATCAGGTATGGGGTTGGGTTTTTTTTAGCTCCTTGAATGTACGGTGAGTTTTTCCTATTTCACGGAATAATTGAGCACCATGCACTGTGTTGTTTTGAGGATTTCCATGTGCCATCCTAAAAACTGTATCTCCTGCAATTACTGTGTGAAAATAGTGTGGTATATTCTGTAAGTGGAGGATTTGTTGGAATGCCTTTGTCGAGAGTTTCTCCATTGCTGCCAGGATCTCTAAACTGGCTGGTTTTTCACTCCAGAAATTATTATGTCACCACTTTGTGATTAAGGTACAAGCCTTCCCAAGGAACCAGACTGCTGAATTGTCTAGATGCCTGTTGATAATACTTGCTATAAGAAAAAAAATTTAATTATCACAATATTTACCACATTTTTCATGATACTAATGTTTTAAAATCTGGACATATATGAACCTGCAGTACAACATATTACAAAACTCCCAATTTTAAAACACAGACCACAGTTTTCTGATGTGGTAAATCTAATATCATACTGTTCTCCAGAAAAATCTCACCTTTTAATGAATAAAATCTATGTAAAAAGTGATGTCAAATATTACCAAATATAAGCTCTGGTAAAATACAAGTGACAGAATCAGTCACTACACCTATCCTGCAATTTGAGCTGATCAGAGATAGACTGGAAGAAAACCTTTCTTCTAAAATAATATAAAAATTTCTGCAAGCACGCCTGCATTTTATATCTGCATGTGTTTCTACACACATGTACCAAACAAGTGTCCAAAGAGGGGCAGTAAAGCTGGAGAAGGGTCTGGAGCACAAGCCTTAGGAGTAGTGGGTGAAGGAGCTGGGAGCTGAGAAAAGGGGGCTCAGGGAGATCTAGAAACCTCATCTCATCTGTTATGAAATTAATCATTCCATTAATTAGATAGACACACTCAGGGTTATTTTTGTAGAGGTTTTATCTCTCTCTTAGTTTCTTTTACTAAGAATGATTTAGTTTATATCAAGAAACTAAATATTTTTTGGTCTAAATGAAGAAAATGTATTTACTCTGTTATCTAGCAGTTGCGTCACTTACCAGCAATACAGGAAACCAAAGTTCAAGTCCTTGCTCTGGTTTAGGCACATGTGCCAAACCTGTTTTTAACAAAAAGGGGGACTTGCAAGCCTCAAAAATCATGGTATATCTTAATGCAGACACTGGGAAATCCACTGCTGGTTTGACACCGCATTGCTTTCACATCCTCAGAACAAACCTTTGGGCAAAGGACAAAAGGTGCTGTAAATTCACCTTGCCAGGTCTGCTGTGAGCTGCAGCACTCCATGCTGCACTTACCAAATTCTGCCTTTCAGTTGAGCTGTTAATGCATCACCTGGCTCCAGCACCTTCTACAATGAAACAGGGGTTTTTTGCCAGTGGGAAAAAATGAGTAATTAGACCAGTGCATGTAGCAATGAACTAACAAGAAGGTTTATGTTGACTTAAATAAGACATCAAACCAGAATTTACTTCTTTCCTTGAATTTCAACCAAAAAAAAAACCAAAATAGAAGACATTCCAAAGCATTCAGATTTCACATTTTCCGATATTTGGATTTCCATTCAAATAATGACTATGACTTTAAAACCATGTACTTAATATTTTGTTTTGATTTTGCTTCTCTAGATTTCAAAATGGACATCTCGCATTTGAAAATATGGACTTGAAAAAGAAAACGAAGAATATAGGAAAGTTAAGACATATAAACAATATGAAAATTAAATATTATTCACAGTTTTCACAAATAAAACATAAAAATGTTATACAGATTTTTCTTTTAAGATGAGGAAAGGTGAACCATTCTTGGTTTGCAGAACTCAGGTAGGTGTATCACTGAACAGGTATCAGTATGTCAGAGTACCTTTGCAAATATTTCCTTATAATTTTTGGTTTTTCTAATACAGAGGTGGAGCTTAAATCTGTCAGGCTGTGTTTCTCCTGGCATAGAGTGATGGCATAAAACTGATGAGTAATAGATGAGTGAAGACTTGCTTTTGTTTAAGTGAATCCTTATGGAATACCTTCTGAGCATAGACAGGTAACAAAGGCTGGGATGCAAAAGTAAATGTGGGAAGGCAGATGTGTTGCAAAAACCTTCTTCCGAAGGAACACGTATTACAGATTCAGCAAGGTCCAAAATCGAGAAGTTGTTGTCTTTTTTATTGAGCAAATTAAAATTTCTGGAATTCAGAGTTTGACCAAACACACAAACTGAGAAAATAGCCTTTGCAAGCCCCATTGCTCTTTTTGAAAAAGAGCTCAGAGCACTGAAATAATGATGTACTAAGCAATAGAAGTGGCATTTTCCCAACCACTACATCTTGCAGGCTGCAATTTTCAGCCTGCTCAGGGACTCTTGATCATGCAAACTAAATTGAGCTATTGCATGAACGATTTAAAAGGTGCATTTATACAGGGCTGAGTTCTCTAGCTGAAATGCCCTAAATTAGACCATTTTGCTGGCACTATCGTGTCTACCTCCAAAACCCTCCATGGTTATGTAAGTTAAATAGGGACTATACTGGAAAGGGTTTGGGGCAAAAGGTGGAAACAAAAGAGATTTTGCACTACTTTAGAATTACCAGAAGACATATCTGAAAGTAGATATCCTTCCCTGGTCAATAGTGTAGAATATATCAAGTGCTACCAGAGGATGTCTGAATGCAGTGGGTTACCCAATGAACCACGAGACTCCCCTTACATCCCAAATGGGTGACAAAATCCAGCAAGATAACCTTATCTATAATAATTTTCTTTCATTAAGAGTTTCCATCCACCATATACAACAAAGATATGGGGAAAAAAAAGAGAAAGCCAACCACAAAAATCAAACCATAACCCACATTTGTCAATCACTTGTATTCAGACATAAGGAAACTAAAGCAACGGTTGGGTGTTTGTGGTCTTGTACCTTTTTACCTTCACTGGTTTTGTTTCTATTTATTAAATCTGTGCTGGTTTCACCAGTGTTACTGTACCTAAAAGTTGTGAGAACTTTCACATGTTTGCATCCACGTCTTGCCAACACAACAGCCCAGCCTGGGAGGACACTTCCTTGATGTGTGAGCAAAACATCAACAACAAAGTGATGTCAAGTATGCAGCAGGCTACCTATTTAACTGGTCAGAAACTACCACCTAAAGAACAAAAAATGTCACTGAGCAGCAGAAAATCATATTTATTAAAGGTCAGAGAAAAACAGGTCAGAGTTCGAAGACCCAAATCTATACAGGGTCTCTTAAGAAGATTAAACTCAAATTTCTTGCAATATTTTTTATGCAAATAAGTAATATTTGGTAGCATTTCAAAAAGCATAGACTGTTATTGTGCATTAATATTTTGGCTATAAAACAATGAAAAATAAATTAAAACTGTTTAGCCTTATAAAGGAGAAAGAAAGAGGAAATGAATCCACTTGAGGACGTACACTGCACTAACACTTCATATGTTAATGGAGACTGGTGTATATTCCACCAGAGAGTAGGACAAAAGAATGATTCTCAGCCTAGTACTAATTTTTATTTTCCCTCAATTCCATTGCTGAACTAAAAAATTAGTTTGTAGAGTTCTGGCCAGAAACATAGTATTACCCCAGCAAAAGATTTTAATCCTACAAAGTTAGCCTCACTCCTATAAAACCTATCAACAGATAGGTGAGCTGCTTCAAACATCTTTTTAAGTTTGCCTTTTGCTCAGATAAAGTCAATGGCAGGCTAAATCCAGAGTTCATTAAACTTGTGCACCAGCCTGCCTACATAACATCCATGTCATTCTCTCCAATAATTTATAAACATATAAAATTGGTACTTCAGAATCAAAACTTACATTAAGTCTCAAGAAGTCAAAGACTCATACATTTGATTTGCTGTATAATTTGGTACTGGATTTACCTTTCCAGCCTTCCCAGAAGTCATAATTTTTTTTTATTTTTTAATGAAAACAATTTCCAAGCTCAAGCCAGAGCCAGCACAGGGAGTTTCTGCAGCCAGTGTTAGACAGTCAGGAGAGTCAAATTAACAGCTCCTGTCAATAGCAAATCTGTATTTCTGAGAATGTTTTATGTTTTGACTACACCTGTTGGTATGAGGGAGAATCCAGAGATAAAAACAAGCCAAAACACAATAAATCACCTTTACTTAGCTAATTAAAGCAGCTTTAGTTCATACACCAATGTATTATTGATGCACAAATAAATTCCTAAGCAGACATTTTTTTCTGGATAATAAAATAAGTCTGTAAGGAATTTGATTGATACAGCTGTGGAAATCAAACACGCTGCAAAGTAACACATCATGAAGTATGTAGCGTTTGTGCAGCAAAAGGTAAACACGGTAACATTTACATGGCCAGAGCACCAATTTATGCCTAAATTCAGCAAAGAACTCTATGCAAAAGCAAAACTTTGGGTGTGTAAGTCATAGAAAATAGTAATTTTTTTCCCTGCTGCTTCTTAGAGTGTAGTTTGCTTCAACACATTTGCATTCTGCTTGGATCTCCCAAGCTAGCCCCAAGGAAGCCCAGGGATTATGCCTTCAGCAATTTCTGGCTAGAAGAGGAGTGGGCTGCTCTTCTACTTTGTTGCCATGGCACCTGGAAAATAATTGGCATGTTATCACAAATGGTGGCTTTCAGCAGCTGTGGCATGCAAGGATTATAGCCTAAGCAGATATATCAGTTCATCACCTGACATTTTCAAGAAGGCTCCATGATGCATGAGCAGGATTGAAATGTGGGCTCAGGGATAAGAGAGAAGCCTCATATTTTCATCTGGAGTGACAAAACTACTTCTGACATGTAAGAGAGCAACAGGCTGGCTTTTAGATCACTTTTTTTTTCTTGAACTATGATTCTCAGTGGTCACCACTGACATCTTCCATGAGTTTAGTTGCTCAGGTGAATAAAGAATGTATTAGTGGCCCTGGTTTTCATTGTAAAATTTTGCTTTCTGTTCCACAGTTGTTCTTGTAACACTGTTTTGCAAGAACTCAGCCTGCCTCAGCTTAATCATCTTTGTAGAAACTGCACTTCCTACCAAAATAAACTTCTCTACCAAGGAGGGACAATTCTGAAACAGTTACTATTTTGATCCAACCTGCTTAATTATCCAAAACTCAGTCATTGAAGTATAGTTTACCGGGGCTTCTCAGAAATTATAAACTTTATTTAACAAACTTTCACATTGAAACGTCATGAAGGAATAAGCTCCCTAGCTAAAGACTGGATAAGAACGTAATTCAAAAAAAAATCATTCAACTTGTATGTCTATTTCATTCTCCAGACTTTTACTTTAGGGTCTGGGGTGATTTTTTTTTTTTTTTTAATTGCAAATTCTTTGGAACAAGGGTCATTTTATGTGTGTGCATGTTCTCATAGTAGCTAAACTTGAATTTTAGTCTTGGCTAGATTTTCAGGAAAACCTATCAGCTCAAATCTCTCTGTTAAAGCGTTCTGCCTCCATATTAGAAGAACAATCAAGACTGCAATAACTATGTAGTCTGAAGCACATTAATGATGACAATTTAAAATGTCATTTCACATCTTCCCACCTTTCTGTCCCACTTCTCAAGCTCTGAGCAGAGACAGCAGAATGGAAGGAAGGTGGGACAGAATTAATCAACTCTCATCTGCCTCTACTGTGCCATTTTCGTGACAGGTTCACCTTTCACGTTCCTCTGTGAAACAGAGCAAGACAACAGAAGATCAAGTGAAATAAAGTAGTAGTGAAAGTGCAAAATAAGTCAGAATAAAGTAGACCATGGTCAACAGCTAGAATAGATTAAATGGGGAGGGGGGGAACGGGAGTGGACAGGTGGAAGTGGAGTGAAAAGTGAAGCAGATAAATCTTAATGCAACCTTTGAAAGTGCAGCAAATTTAAAGGTGCAGCAACTGAGATGGAAAAAGCAATCAATAAAAAGAAGACTATTTTCTCAGAGTACAGAAGCAGAAAAGAAATGGTGTCTAAGAAGGTGTAGGAGAATTTTTCATCAAACAAAGGCATGGAGGAAGAAGAAACAGGAGTGAGAAAAAAAATAACAGAAAGACTGGGAATTAAGAATGTCATTGAAGAACTGGAAAGCAAATCAAAAGATGCTGGAGGTAGGAAAGCAGAAATTTTCAAGAAGCAAATGAGAGCATAAGTAACGAAGAACACGTTTCATAAATAGAATTAAAATATAGAATAAATAAAATATATAAGCATAAATATAAAGATTAACCACAAAAGACAATAACCTTGTGCCATGTGAGTATGATTTAACTTTGCCCTAAGAACTGGTAGTATTTTTTCCACTGCTGGTGTGGAACTTGTTGATTAAAAGTATTAATATATTATACTAGTGAAAACATTTTTCACAGTGAAAATATGTGAAATTTGCACTTTTCACAGTGAAATGTTGGTTATCCAGAATAGAAATGGACTTGGTATCTACACAGCCTGAGGACATAGCTTTAGATAACTTGTTTTCTGTGCTTCATTATGCTCCCTTACCTATGGCTTTATCCTGTCATGCTGATACATGCTGAGTGGCACCATGACCTGTGATTTGAGTGAAATCAATAGGACCTCTAACTGAGCAAGGACGGGATTGTTGCTTTGCCTAGGGTCAACAGCAGAATTCCCATTACTTCCTGCATAATGATCAGGCAGTAAGATAATAGTAAGAAAGAATGACAGAACTGCATCCTATACATAATGAGTACATGCACTGGTATGGGTGCACAGCAACACATTGTGTTATATATAAATGTCAAATATTAACAGCTCTTGGGAAGGTTTCCCTTTTCCACCATGAAGTGCAAATGAAAACCACTGCAGAACAATAGGATATCAAATGAATGCCTTAATTTTCAAAAATATTGCACTGATGAACACTAGCCAGACATCATGTCCAAAAGGTATAATGTGGTCTTCAGCACACCTTATTTATAATCCGATGTTAGAAAAATTGTATTCACTTTGAAATATATAATAAATTTTTATGAAAATCATATATTACATAGTAAGTAGATTAAGGATGGATAGCAAACACACCTCCTTTTGTTTTAATACAGTGTAAATAAATAGAATGGGCCCTGAGGAAGAGCAGTTGGAATGCATTTAATTACACTTACCTAACAGGCTTCCACTACCTTGAAATTCTTTTTTCCACCAAATCATCAAAACATTTAAAGATCTTTGTAATATAAGCAATGGTCCATTGACAAACTTTTTAAAACTTGACCCTTCTGATCTTAAGGTATCTTCTATTTTATATGGATAAAAAGGAAATAGTTTCTGATTTCATGCCATTCAAAAAAAAAAAA
>VWZT01005007.1:216063-267457 GCA_013397055.1 Pachycephala philippinensis
GTTTCACTGCCTTGAACTGAGTGAGAATATTCATTTGATTAATCTGTAACTTTCTTTCCACTTCATGCATTAAGTCAAATACTGAGAGAGGAGCGAGATTGCTTCTTTTTTAACTGAAGCTCTCCTTTTATTATACTTATTTGTCAGTCTCTTAATATTTCAGAGGCTCATTTCTGAGCACACAAAGATATGTTGACTAAACCTAAATTTCAGAGTACACATCTAGGGGGAAAAAACCTGTAGGTCACTCAAGAAACAAAGTAGATTCATAATGGTGAAGCCAGAGAGTTCAAATGGCATGATTAAACAATCAACGAAGACTGCAAAGACTAGATAAAGATGTGTCGCGGCTTGTAATAGCTGGAAGTTTTTGACAATTCAAATGAATTTTCTTCTAGTATCCAGAGCATTAAATACTGAAACTTATGGGTTTTGTTGGCATGACTAGAAAATTGCACATAAGGGAACATTTGGAATGAGGAATCAAGGGGAGGAAAATGAGAAATAGTAACAAGAAGATAAATACTATCATTGTACTACCCATCCCTGTCACAAAATGCCTCCTACTTAACTCCATGCTACTGGAAATCCATCCGAGCTCCTGTTTGCTAACTGACAAAAAATATCACACAAGAATCCTCTTTCCAGATATATCTTTGCTAAATGGATCTTCTATACCTAGGAATAGCATTTTTTTACAGTTGTTTTGCTTGCAATGAGCCAACACACTATGAAAACCTATACATGAGTGAAAGTAACTTCATAGATCTTCATGTATGGCTACAGTCATGCAGAAAATAGCAATCAGTCACAATAATAGTAATAAAAAAAAATAATGCCAGAAATGAATGTAGTGCTATGAATTTTGTCACACTGTCTGGGTTTGTGATTCAGTAGGATTTCACAAATTAAATAATCTGGGGCCTAGTGTAATAAACTTGTGTGCTTACAGACAGATTCATTTGCCAGATCCATCATGCAGACGCCTCATGAGCCAGGGCTGGAGGCCAACCCTACCACCACAAAGTCACCAACCTCTTGGGCATACTGGGAGTTCAATATATAGTGAGATAACATATGACTTATCCGAACCCTTGGAGACTATTATTTATATCTATTTTCCAAGCCTTAATACCTCTGTAAATACACATCTCTGCATTTTGCCATGCATGTTGCATCACTATGCAGATGGGCTGCCTCTAAGAAAAATCCATTTGTCCTGGAAAAGATTCAGAAAGCATCATTAATCCACACTCTACAATTGCTTGGTGCTCCAATAGGACACTAGAGTTACTATGTCCCACAGAAATAGAAAAAAAAAAAATAAGGTTGTTAGGTCTTGCTAAGATTACAAGTCAGGGAGAGGAAGCTCTTTACAGCAGGCTCTGCTATCCATAGATTCTCCCGTATTTCTTTTGCTATACCGTCTGTTATTTCTACATGCCATGGTATTATTCATTTCCCTACATCTTTGTTCTAGATGTCCTAGAACAAACCATCACAGTAGGAGACCCGTCCCGTTGAATTCAGAGGAAATGCTTACAGTGTGTGGTTTAAGATTGCTTAGATTCATTGCTCCCTGGTTAGTAGCATTGAAGAACTTTGCTGCAAAACAAAGGACATATTCCACTTGTAAGTGTCTAGTTTTAGGACTAAGGTGTTTTCAATACTGCTATGAATTTATGTCATTCACTGATTTTCATACATATGTTACACCCATTCTTGCTTAAACACTGTAATAACATGAACCTCAATTCTCTATTTCTCTCCTCTCCTTCTGTAATGCTTTCAATCACTCTATTACATATTTTCACATTGTAAAGGCTTAAAAGAAACCATGCACAGCACCAACAACAACTACAACAAAAACCCAACCCTGAGGAACTTGTCCTTAAATGTTTCAAAATTCAGTCAGCAACAATAATCTAATCAGGGTTATTAGGAACTGGCAAATCAGGATCCCTCGTTGCTTTTAATTGCAACCTTGCAGCAACTTGACTATCTTATTAAAAAATCTTCCTGTTCTCTTGGAACAATTTCATGTGTCTTTAACAGGATATCTGGATATATCTGCAGTTTTAGTAACTAGAACTGGCCTTCGCTATTGCAGTCTCCTGAAGAATGGGAACGCATCCACCCTCTCCTCTGTATCCCTATAATTTAGCGTGCTGACCAATCAAAAAATTCTGAATGAAATTGTGAACGGGGAGCCACACAGTCTATCTGTAGCTGGAAAACCTAATAATGTAAATTTGAGTGTATTTCAGGAACAGAACAAGCAAATAAAAAAAGCACCCTCCAAGTAAACAGTTTTGTTGTTTGGTGTGGTGCCATCACATCATCATGGACACACATTTTTCATGAGACTCGTCACCTCACTCCACACCCATCCTGGGGGAAAACACTTTACTAAAAGACAAGAAATTGACTTTTTATTGCTTTGCTTCTCCATTATGCTAATGCTAGATGGCAGCTAACAGAAGACATTCATGAGGCATCTCAGCTGTAATTCAGAGAGTGGACACTCCTCCTCAGCCCAAGCCAGGTCCCCTTTGTGGCTGGGGACACACTTCCTTCCAGAGGCTCCCATGTAGGGTACTTCCCTTATGGGCAGCACAAACTTCCTCACTCCAGCAGACTGCCTTGGTAACCAAAGGGGCATTCAAATTTAAGAACAGCTTTCCATTGATCAGATGTATCAAATGAAGCCTCAACTGAATCAAAGTAGCAACAGCCATATAAGATGTCGAGTGTGTGAGCTGAGGCACGCATTGGCCCTTAGACACGCTCATGTCCTTGGTATAGCTATTGCTGCCCTTGGGGTGAAAGGTAGAGGCTAATTGCTGTTTTTACAGGAAAAGGATTAGAGGTACAGTTTGGTGAGATATTTTCTTTTTCCTTTTTTTTTTTTTTTTTGATCTTCAGAGAAATAGAGAGACCTGAAATGATTATACATTAACTTTATCTTGCTTTGCCTTCTGTATTATAGTCCTCTGTAAAGATATGCTTGAGCAGGACTCTGGAAAGTGAAGAGAGTATTGGGATGACTCTTTTTTCCCTTTGCCACTAGGGAATGCCATATGGAAATCCTAATAGATTATAAGCAGAGATACATTAGAGAACCAAATGGTACAGAAAACCTGTATATATGTACTGGTTTTCAGTGGGATAGGTTTGATTTTCTTCATAGCAGCTCATGTGATGCTATTCCAGATTTGCAACCAAATCAGTGTTGATATCACACCAGGGTTTTAATTGCTGCTGAGCTGGTTTTACATGGATAAGTATTTTTAAGATGGAGGCTTGAAAATAAGAACCAAAATGCTGGAAATTTGAGTTTTCATCAATTTTGTTATCTAAAAGCATTAATTTGTCTCAAAGTCATTTTGCGTGCTAATAGTAGCTATTTATCACTGTTGAATAATCTCGTTATGTGACACCATATTAAAAACCAACATAACTGATCATTTTGGATTTTTCACTTTTTTTTTCCTTTTTATATGCACTTAAGTTGCTGTATCATAGGGTTAATTAAGAGATTTATCTTTTCCTGGACAAAATACTGATGAAAGATTCAGCAGTTATGAGTGATAAAGGTCATGGCAACATTATGAATTTTCTCATTCTTAATGTAATCTTTAAGCCAAGGAGTGCAGCAACAAATTTTGTAAGACCATTAGCAAGTTGAGAAACAAAAAATAGCTGCACTTCCATTTAATTGGCATTTGGTTCTCTCTAGATTAGAAAGTATGCCTTGGAGCCCAAATGTATTACTTACATACATTTCATGATTTTTATACTGCTGATTTTAAGAACAAAATAATGATTGCTGTCACCTCCAACTGTGTGTGTGTATGCACTCTGCATCATACATGTGTCCCAGGTGGAAAACAGAAAAATAACAAAAATAATTTTTTTTAATAACAAAGCTTTCCTCTTCTTTCAGCCTTCGTTCTAGTGCAAGGTTGCAGATAATAATGCCTGACTAAGACATCTGCTTTTTTATCCATTTGAAAACATTTTTTTTTTCTTTTAAGTTGCAGTTAAATACTACAAATTTTCAAAATTTAATTTTTTCTAACTGAAAAATCAAAGAGACTGATGGAGGAGGACAGAAGGAAAGGATGCAGAGTGGGAAGAAAGGAACAAGTTTTTCAATAAAGTAGCGTTCTCATCAAAGATTCCGTGACTCATTTGTTTGGAGACACAACAATAAAGTAGGACAGTGGGATGCTGAGATGCTAATCAGGAAAAGAGACTTCTTTCCCACACACTGTAGTGTCACTGCAGTTCTCCTCTCATTTCTGAAACTCAGTCCTCAAGACATACATTCATTTGGGTGATATAAAAACAAGTCCTAAATTATAGCCTTTAAAATGGTAATATTTTCTTCCTAAGTTTTATGTCTTGATGCTCTTCTTCCTTCCATGTATCTGTCATTGCCTTTGTTCTTGTTGCAACATGGGTACCAGCATTATCCCCAAATAAGGATGAAGTCAAATAGTCCAAGTTGTCTTAGTCTTTTTATTTAAGCCTCTATTTTCACACATAATAATGTCTCCTCAATCACTGCTATGCTTTGGTGGGATCTGACTCAGGATCAGTCTTTTATCTCCTGTCTTGGTACTCAATATCACATAGGCTTTATAATGTCCAAACATATAAAGATTTGCCTGTCCTTTGTAGTGACTTTGGCACCAGCATCTCTTCTAATAAATCTTTATTCACTAATTTTTAAATATTTTGCTCCAAGAGCTTCACTAAATATTGCTCATTTTGCCTTCCATCCTATTATTTTATGTCACAGTTCATTTTTACATCATGTGTTTTTACCCGCACAGGTTATAGAAACTTAAATAATAAACACACATGGTACTCCTTCAATGGTTGTAGCCAGAGTGGCTGGAGTGGTGACTGACATAAAATAACATACAGTAAAAGATCAAAGGAAAATAAGCATGTAGAATGAATTGAACAGAATTTATTTGTATTTCCACACAAACAATTCCTAATACCAACTGCCTGTCTGGCAGACTTATGTGCCTGTATATGGAAAATCAAACTAAGTAGGTGTAAGAAATCACACAACAGATTTTAAAGTTGATCTTCTAGTGATCTTTCTCTGTCATAGCTTAGCTATAATATTTTCCGCTATTTTATTAGCAACCACGTAGGGGATCTGCTTTCTGTTCACATGCAAAGAAATGAAATCCAAGCAATCAGTGAAGGTCCAAACCAAAAGATTTCCACAAAATTAAGCATGTCCACTACTTAGCTAGAAAACAAATGTTTGTCAAATACAGCAAAGAAAAAGTCGAAGGATTAATGAAAGGTCCAAATTATCTGGAGATAGAAGTTCAAATCTATCATTCACTGATTTTTCATTCCAGCTGTTTCCTTGAGTAGCAGTCTGCATTTCATTTCTGGCATACGTGGGCTGACAAGGGCAGTAACTGCAGGGGAATGTTGTGCTGGGCACTGCCCCTGAGCTTAGGGAGCTGACCTGATGATGGTTGTGAAAAAGGCTTGGGAGAAGACTGGGACACTGGCATGCTCCAAGTTCCAAAATATTCTGCTAAGTACTATGGCTTTATACCAGGAAAAAGAATTATGGATTCAAGGGAAAATGAGAAACTAGCCATCGCTCTCTAATCATAACAGTTTGGTGCAAGTCTTGATAAAGTTTGAGACATCAGGTTTACAGTCTGCAATGACAACCTAAGGGTTTATCTGGACATTCTCAATGCCTCAGATGGCAGGTTTCTCCCTGAGATCCATATTTCTCACTGCTTCCCATACTCTGGGGCAGCAGTTGCACCCTATCATCGTACACAATGAAGTTATGAAGAAACTACTTTTCCTCCAAACCCTGTATGATTGTGTCATGGTTTAACACCAGCCAGCAATTAAGTCAAATAAAGCAGGTAGAGGTGGGGATCTGGGTTAGATGAGTGGCCAGGTTGTGGGACATTGGGCCAAGGGGCAGCAGGCTCTATCTCCATCCCCACCTGCCTGAGAATTCTGGGAGTGATGCCATATGGTATGGAATATCCCTTGGGTCAGTTGGGATCAGCTGTCCTGGGTGTGTCCCCTCCCAGTCTTGCTTGTAGGATGGGAAGCACAAAAGGCCTTGACACTGTGTAAGCCCTGCTCCGTGCATTATCAGAGATAACATGACTATGCTATCAACACCATTTAAAGCACAAACCCATAACACAGCCCCATACCAGCTACTGTGAATAAAATCAGCTCTGTCCCAGAAAAAACAGTACAAGTTTTTGTAGGTTGTCTTTAAAGCAGACCATTGGCATTTGAAGGAGGGAAAGAACAGTGAGATGAGGGATGGTGGGGTTATAAATGTGAAGGACACTGAAGCTCTTCTGTATGCAAAGAATGTCACTGTATCCTTGTCAGTCACTTAAGTAGGAACAATGAGTCAGTTTGTGGTCTCCTAAAAACTTCCTTCTTCACTGTTCATTTAGTTTCCAGCATGACCACATGTGCTGTAAGATTCTGCAGCTTAGACTCTTCAGCCACAATGTGCATCCCACCATCGTCTGTGGGAATGAATCCTCACACTGGTGATGGATTCATTCATAATGTGATGGTTTTGGCAGACCAGAGAGCATAAATTATGGGGATCTCTCAGACCAAGAACCACAATTAAAATTCGTGGATCCGATAATATTTAAAATTCCTAGGATATTTTTGAGGAGCTTCTTTTCAGTTGTGTGCTTAATATGCATTAGGAAATCAGCTCAGTGGGAAAAGATGCTTCCTGAAGGTGCAGATGGAGACTGAACAGCACTGATTTTCTCACTGCTAGTGCAAAGCTTTTTCACTGCTCACATTGCTATCTAGCAGTTACCTTAGCAATTATACAACAGGAAGGAGGCTGGAGACCATCAGTTAATATTGACCCTAGTGCAGCCCAAGCCTAGCAAATAGTACATTTTGCATTTGCTGCTGTATTTGTAAATATTTGTCTATTGAAGAGGAAATCAAGGCTGTAAATCGTAATATTTTTCAATTATTTCTTTTATCTAGGAAAGAAATATCACTGACTTTGAGTTGCTAACATTTGAGAATGCAAACAAATTCCCAAACTGTTCTAGATATCTGACATTTCACAAATTAGTCAGTTGAGAGGAAGTGCTTACACAAAATTAAGTTAAACAGCTACAAGTCTAGACATGGCTATTAGAAATTATGCAATAAACATTATCATATTTACAGTCAAAATTTTTCTATCAATCCTTTTCTTTTTAACGAAATTTTAGACAAAATCCAACCTTTTATGGAACACTTAATCGAAAAATGTAGATGTACCATTAGGAGATTAAACCACTCCAAATGAAAAAATTCCTGGATCAAAAAAAAAATTTTCATGTTGTGACAAACAAAAATCAAGGGAAAAAATAAGCCTTTCTTTCCAGACTAGACAAATTAAATTTTTATTATGCCTCTTTCACTTGGGCAAGCAATCTATCCAAATGGTGTCTGGCAATCCTATTTGTAAATACGTCATGAAAATATATTTTATTTCCAAAGCTTCACATATCTCTTATTAAATAGTTCAAGTTTGTAATCAGTAGATACCAAACAAAAGCTTTTTTCCTATTTCTTCCAACAAAATAATGATTGTATGCAGGAGACCCACCTCATTTCTCAGGAAATGTCCAAACAATTTCCATTTTAAAATACTTTATTTATATTTCTAAAAAGGAGGCTTTTCCTTTTGTTTTACTGTCTTCAGTAGGAAGGCAGTAGTTTTAAGTCTGAAGAAAATTCAGTGTTAAACTGTCTAGATGAAATATAAAGAAAAAGACCTTTGGTGCTTCTAATAAAACTATTGTCTAACTAATAACTATATATGTGTCCCCTAACACTAACTACTTTGGCTTCCAGAAGAAAAAATGTATCCATGTAGTTAATTAGTGAGAATACGCAGTTTCAGATGTGAAATTTTAGAA
Source organism: Pachycephala philippinensis (assembly GCA_013397055.1). NCBI lineage: Eukaryota > Metazoa > Chordata > Aves > Passeriformes > Pachycephala > Pachycephala philippinensis. The sequence goes on from VWZT01005007.1 coordinate 224,037, forward strand.
TCTGTTTACTTCATCTAAAGTGCAATCATATTTTTTAGTTTTATTTTTGAAATTTCTGTGCATTTAAATGTAGTTTAGTGTAGAAGTACATTCAGAATGATGCTGAGATGAAATTATTCTTTTCTTGTACCTGCTTCAAGTTATCTTATAGAGAGTATCAAATAATTCAGTGCAAATGGTATTTTATTTTTCAAAAGTTTTTAAATTTCCTAAGTAAGATCTAAGATAAAATACATTTTTTACCTTTTCCATAAGAGCAGCACTGCACTAGCATTGCACCAGCATTGTGGGACACTGTGTCACCTTTCCCTGCCCTCATTTGGAAGTTTGGTATTTCTTCTGTGCAACTACAGTGGAGACAATGGGGCTCTCCCATCTGGAGCTCCGTCTGCTCCTTTTCCCATTTGCTGTTTGGCAAAGCAAAAGCTTGGAAGTTGACTCAACTTTTACAACTTCTCCCTGCAGCTGCTGAGCTACAGGTTCAATGGAATGCACAGTTTATCCATGGAAAAGCTGGAATGGGAAGTTTACTCTGAATTTCCCTTTCCTCTCCTCTCATGGTTCAAAGTTCTGCCTGGGCTCTGAGTCAGGGCCACGTCTTGCGCCAGCCCCATGGAACTAGGTCATGGTCCTGGCCAAATCTTCACACGTGGGGCACAGCAGCTCTGCCCCTGGATTTCCCACAGAGCCTCTGCAGCTGCCTCCAAGCTTCTTGACCTTTAATTTCAACACCAGTTTCAACATTAAATGGTACGAAGATAAAACAAATAGGTAGTGTTAATGCTGGCCCAAGCTAAACCTGAAAATTACAATGGTTGCAAGGCAAAATTAACCCAAATACTGTAGAGTGCATCAGGCTTTGGCAGACTGCGAGCTGTCAAAGTCTAAGGATAAAATTCATTTTGACCTGATCACAAAAGGGATTGAATATTGACAGAAAGCACTGTGGAGTCTGTGGAATTTCAGCAGTGTTAAAGACTATTTTCATGACAATTACATCTGACCAGCTCAATTATGTAAAATCTGTGAGCATTGCCATCCTATTCCTGTACATTTTTCTCACACATGATATTACTATTGATTTCTAATAAAATTGGAATTAATTTAAAACATGACTCAGAGCACACACTGAAGGCTTATAACAGCAATGTCTAGTAGCAGGTTTTCTTTATTTTTCCTGGCTATAAAAGTTGGCTTTCAATTGCTTTAAACTGTTTATAAAGCATAGTTTATGGAACAGACAGGTGGAAGCACCAAATAAGCAAGTTTTGCACCTTAAGGCTCCAAATATGTGGTCTTCAGTAAAAAAGGAATGAAGCTATTCTGGAAAACAGCTTTCAGTTGTCTTTCCTAAGTACTTCAAAATGGGTCATGAATTCTTCTAAGACATCTTGGGTTTCTATTCACTTGAAACACATGAACCCTTCCTTGGTGTGCAGTCTGGGCTATGTTGTGATTCCAACATTTCTGGGTTTTCCTTTTTTTTTTTCAATTTTGTTTAAGATCTGCTTCAAAAGCATAAGATTAATATGCTATGACAAAGAAAAACTACATGACAAAGAATAATACATGGGTTGAAGAGTTTTTGAAATATATATAATAGTAAGACAGGTTTAATAATATCATTGTGATTCATTTGTTAAAACATTTTTGAAGGGTTTTTAAAAATATTGGTCAAAGTTTTGGGGGAGTTTTTAAATGTTCAGACACAATATTGATAAAGAGTTGTTTTTAACACAGCTTCACTCAGCAGGAGCTATAGTTCATAGCTTGGAATAAGCAATATTTCCTACATCCATTTGACTTTTTGCTGGTTTTCTGATTAAAAAAGCTGATGTATACCAAATGAAAAAGCAGCTAATAAAATTAGGCAAATATCAATAACATACGTGTCTATACATTTTCATTGTGCATATCCAAACCAAGGAAAGGCCTCAGAATTGTTCAAAGTGTTCTATGACAGATGTTACGGAATTTGACACCCTCATGAACACACCTGAATGTGCTGAGAGCAGCACAGAGGGAATGTCTGCAGCTGCCTTGGGTCAGGACTGCTACTGTGGGTGGACACTGGCTGCATAGCATGTGTGTCAAGCGAAAATGTTCTACTCTTCCTTTTCCATGGGCAGAAAACACAGCTTGAGTGTGATGTGATTTTGCCATCATGTGCCTCCTTGCAATTAGATGATGCTCTTATTGTGTTATTTATGACGGGTCACATGCCTTTGACAAAATAAACAGAGATAGCAGAAATATCCCATGTACTTCCTCCCTCATCTCACAGAACTTCAGGGACCCTTAGGGATTCACTATGGCTAGTTGGGCTCCTGAGGTCTAGTGCCATCTCTAATTAAATTTAAACAAGTTAAATCACAGCCTTTCATGTCCTCTCACATTAATCAATCTAACTCTGTTCCGGGATTTCTAACAGTTTCGTGAATTAAATTGATTTTTACTTTTCCTAGTCATCCGCATAGCTACATGAATTAATTTAAAGTGAGTTAGTGCTGTGAGCTGGGTTAGAAATTTGCTTCATATGATTTCTTGAACTAGACTGAGAAATGTTCAGCACTTCCAGAACTAGGTTTTCAAAACTTAAAGGAATTTAAAGAACTTGCTGTATTGTTGAGTCCCATCCCTCTGCTGTCATAAGCAGATGTAGTACATGTGGGCTCTTTTTCTATTTAGCCGAAACAATTGGCCAGATTTTCAAAATAAAATATTGTGTTGGGACTCATTCAGCACAGATTTGCCTCTGATAGCAGAGGAATTAGTGACCCTAGATTCTTAATGCCATGGGACATAAGCCTGACCGAGAGAATGATAACCAACATTAGAGAACTTGAAATAATAACCAGGTCTTTCAGACAAACACAGAGACCAAAAATGTTATGAAAAAGAATCAGGACAGCAGCTGGACAGGTCTGGATGTACTCAGATCTGGAAAGGACAAAGCATTTCTCTTTTTTTACACACAATCATTGAAAATAGATTTATTGTACTTTTCCTTTTGTGTGGCTTAAATTTCCTGCAAACTTTAACCAGTATCAGGTACATTTCGATAGTCATTGCATTCATTAAGGACTAGCTGTGAAGTAAAACTGTAGCAACCCTGGGTATATAATCAAGACAGGCTCCAGGCAGTTGTTGTGAAAGTTATGATGAAGAGCCTTTATCAGGATTGAAATGAGGGGATTGTTTTTGTTACACGTGTCAACTTGTCCCTTCCTGAAATACTTCTACAGAATGGTATAATCCCTTAGTTAAACCATGAGTTTAAGTCAAAACACATAAATCAATTAAGAGATACTTTTTGATTGTTTTGGAAGATAAATTATCTCCTTGCTTACTTAACTGTTTCATAGAAAAACATTTCTTATTTATTGTCTTTTGCATTTCATGTCGAGAAACAAGGTGTGTGAAAGTGACTTGACTCAGAAATCCTGATAGTTTGGAAGAGTAACTATATGAGTTTTCTCTTGTTCCAGCCTCTCTAGCACTCTCAGTGAAAGCAGTGGAAAATGTGACTTTACTAGGAAAGAAAGAGAGATCAATATTTCAAACTATTTATTTATATAATTAACTGTCTTGAAATAAATCAAGCTGTAGTTCCAAAAAACTTCATATTTCTTACAAACAGCTGATCAGATACTTGCAGTGAAAGCCATTAGCAAATCCCATGTGCAGTATTCATGATTTGTGCGGTGCATTTACAGTTCTTTGCTAAGCAAGTGGTGGAAGGGTAAATATTTTGCCTTACGGAGCAATCTGAGACTGTTTTTCATTTAATGCAGAACTACATGAGCTGCTTACAGAAGGGAGACAAATTGGAACTGGAGTTAAATCTCCACAGAGAAAGTCATTGCTCCACCATGAGAAACATTTTGAAAACTTTCCTAAAACATGAATGTGAAAACCTCAGTACCCCAGATGCACCAGATTTCAGTCGCCATACTGATTGTTCATTGTGTTCACCACAGCCTGGATTTTGTAGAGTTATGAACAAGTGTGGCAAAATGGCTGGACCATAAAATATCACTAAAGGCTCTGCTGCCACCAATCCAAGCTCTCAGCTGAGCTACAGCTAAAAAGTTCCCTGTGTAAGAATTAGTGCCATATGCAGCACTCTGAAAGCCTAAGGTGTAGGTGAGGTGTCCAAGGTCACCAGTAGGAAATAATGTGAAGAAAAGCTACATCTAAACCCTCTTGAAGAGAGATTTTAAGGACAGGGACCCATTTGGACCAATTACAGAGAGTATTCAATATGTCAGAAACACCCTGGAAAAAGCACAAAGAAGTTTTCAAAGTAGAGAGGAAGAGACTGAAGGACAGTGCCACTGGCACAGCAACACTAATTTTTGATTCTGTATAGAAATACAAAAGCTAATTTCTGTATGGGGCAATCCATGAAGTACTAATGAAGAAAACATCACTGCTACTTCCTAAGTCATATGAGAAGACCTCAAAATATGAGGTATATTTTCAGCTCTGTGTGCCTGCTGGCTTTAGAAGACCTCAAAATATGAGGTATATTTTCAGCTCTGTGTGCCTGCTGGCTTTAGAAGAAGCACATAGTCTGTGAGCTCAGTTACCTTCCTTATAGAGCCTGTGCAGCTCCACTCGGGACACTGGATCCCTGCCATCTGCGCTCAGAAGGGACATCAAATAGAGATGGCACTGAAACACCACCTGATGAGGCAAAATTATTACATGCAGAAAATAAAGCAGTATCTTTGTGTATAACAACCCGAGCATCCAACCCTAGATATAAATTACCAAGTTCTTCCTGGAGAAATTGAAAGTGAGCTCAACCCAATCACTTAGTGCTTGGTCAAGAGTCACATTTAAAGTTGCGCTGACCTGACTTGCTTCAGTTCACATGATCAAACAAATGATGTGAAAAAAATTTTTTTAGATATTATAAACAATACTGTAACAAATAAACCAAGAGCCAGATTGCGTTCTGGTAATGCTGAAAGACATAGATATAGATATAGATATATAAAATGTTATATTTATGGAATAAGTTCATTTGCTGAAAGTTGTTACCAATGATCTCTGTGTACAGATCAGAGAATGAAATGTTAATCACTTGTGACATTTCTATACATCTATTCTTCATGTTTTTAGCTTTGTGTCTGCAACTCAAATGGAGAGGGAAAGTTCAGTGCGGTAGAAGGAAGAGTGTCTCTTTATTCTTGGAATTCATCCACAGGAATGCCTCCTCTAAAAATAAATTCCCTGGAAAGAAAAGAGAAGGGGGAGAAGAGGGTAAGCAACAATTGTTTTGTTTATCAATTCAAAATGAATAGTGACACTTATGCAGCTTATAAGCATAAATATCTTAAGGTTTATTATGTTTCCCATGTCAAAACAAGTTATGAAGCATATTTGCTATGACCATCAGCTTTTCTGAGGTCTTGTCCTTTGCTTGGATTAACAGTCTCCTATACCAATGGAGGCGACTGGAAGAAGGAGTACAAGAAAGAATGAGAACATATGAAAGAATAGGAATCTTAAAGAGAAAGGAAATACAGGAGCTGAAACTAGAAATGAATAAACTGATTTTAGAAAAAAAAATCTGAAGTACTTGAAAGAAACTATGTGGAAGAAAGTTGACATGAAAATCTTGCTGAGCTGCTGATACCAAGCTCTAAATCTGAACCAACCTTTAGATTCATTTGCAGTGTTTTTTTTGATTTCTAGCTTAATCAGATTTAGTTGCTTTAGTTGCTTAGTTGCTTTCCTGCTCAGCAGGAAAGTAAAAGAACAATTGCCCCCTTTATATTATTTTCTCCCCTCTACATTTACTTTATAGCGTATCTTTATAGGATGTCTCCTCTTACTTATTCTCTCTCTAAATGAGACAATATTTCAATTTCCTTCCATAGAGTAGCCTTTTTGATAACACTTCTTATCTGTTTGTGAACCTTTCACTGCTGTCACATCCTTTTCTGAGATAGAATGATAAGAAGTGAGCCAAATATTCTGAAGAAGAATCTATAATTGATCTTCGCAATGACAGTATCAGTTTCTTTGTGCTGTTTTCTGGCTTATTTTCACATCTTGTTCTTGCAAGCAATGCTTTGGACTTGAAAAATTATTAGAGCAGAAGACATGAGCAGCTTAAATTTCCTTTCTATTGTACAACAGCTTGATTTTTTCAATAATTCAATTAACTGTCAGCTCTATACCCTTCCTCCAAGCATTCTGACCTCTCTGAAGGTGTTCAGAGCTTTCTCTAGTTATTTACAGCTCAAATGTTTGCTCCTCAAATATCCATGCTGAAGTAGTCCATCCTGCATCATAAGATGCATTCGAATCTCCTTTCTCCTCTCAGCTCCCATACAGTAAGTTACATTTCATAACTTTCCAAAAATAATTTTTAAAGAAACCCAAAAACTCAGAACAAAAGCAAGGACGTGAGATTTCAGGTTCACTTTCCATTACAACTCTCTCAGGGGACACAAATGCATCAGCTCAAATTCTTTTTACTAACTTCTTTCACCAGCTGTGAGAAGGAGAAAGAACTTGACATTAAAAGTGCTGAAAGATTCAAAATATTATTTACATATGATAATAAAAGAAAATTTTTGAAAAGAGTACTCCCAAACTAGTCCTCTCCTTCCCCTCAATCTGGAAGCCAGTACCCAGAGACTGACAGCAGTGATGCCAAGGGAAAAACCTATGTGCCTGTCTTGTGCAGATCATCCTACCACCAAGCCACCTACAGCTTTCCCTGGCACCTCTCTGGAGGTGTCAATGCTTGTGTAATGTGATGCTGCTCCTCTCTTTTCCCCTCGTACTTCCCTTCCATTTCTGCAGTCTTTCACCCTCAGTAGCCCCCAGCTCCTCATCCCCAGCTCTCTCCTCCCACTGCACATCCCCTGCCTTCTCTGTCAACAAGCTGCACGGCCTCCTGTCCCCTTCACCCTGGGGATAAAAGTGCCTGGGGAAGGGGACCATGCCTCCTCTCTGTCCCTCCATCACTCCTGCTGACCAGGTCCAGACAGTGTCCTGATCTTAACATAGGCCCTCCTGCAGGTGTCACCCCAAGAAGAGCTTAGCCTTTTTATTTGTACAACCACTTTAGCCTTTTGTTTCCCCAAGACTTTCTCATTCAGAAAGTGCACACAGTTAACACAATTAGCAATGCTTTCCTGTAGCTCTTTACAATTCATTGTGTCCACTGCCTTTTCAACAGTCTCATGGTATAAAACTTGCTGTTCTTTCTCCAGGTAGGATTTCTAAAATTCCCTTAGAAGAAATTAGGGAAAATTTATGCTGCTTGTTGCTTACAACTCTATCATTTTCTGTTTATATTTAAGGGCTATTCTGTTGTCATTTTCCTTACAGAGTGGAATTTTATAAATACATAAATTTATTAAATATGTTTGTAGTAAAGTGTTGCCTACATTTACTCACATGCTGGTGCATCTCTCGATTAAATGACTCATACAGATCAGTGACTCAAAGGCACTTTATATGCAGATATATTCTGTGTTTATCCTGCAGACCACCCACTGCCAGCAAATACAATTATAATTTCATAATTGGAAGAGAGCTGGAGAGATGCAGGGTGTGTCTGCCTCGCTTGTTGTGTATGTGTGTGTATCTATGTACCACTGCATGGATGTATAAAATGCATATGTGCATACTCACTGAGGGTGAAAAATAAAGGAAATTAGGTGAATTAAAACGTCCTGGGTAATACGATTGCAACACATCCAAAAAGTAGCATATTGGCACCAAGTGCACAGCGAGTGACTGTGAAGGTCTCCATTAAGTGCAAGGCTAATGGCACTCCACACCTCCTGTGCTGGTTTGCCTGGCTTTGGTAGAAGGTTTAAAGCACAGCACTCAGGGAATGGGATGGGGGAAGGGCACTGTATGGTTCTGCCTCACCCACAAGCACACTTCTCTGTCACTTCATATCTTTTACACAATTAAGATTAATTAAGGAAATAATTGCAGAGGATTAAATGCTAGCATTAAATTCTGCAGGAATGTGTTTTTCCAGGCTTTGAAAAGTAAGGCAATACAAGAGTGGCAAAATAATATAATTAGAAATAATAATTTTGAAAGAAGACACCTTGCTGTGATGTGATTTGTAGAAACAGCTATGATACAGTCACAATGACTAAGTGTTTGCAGTGCTAGTAGGTGTTTACTGCCATACAGAGATGGCTGTGAATTTTTCATCAAAACATCTTTTGAAATAATCATGCTGATTTTCTCTAAGTCAAAGTTTAATTCTCTTGAAAAAAACTAAATGTGGCGCAAATTTTCTGTCCTTTGTGAAAGGTCATAATAACTTATTAGTAAAATATTCCTTTCTGTTCTGGTACCTCATTTTCTCATAATAATTTTTGTTTGCATTGCCATTAAAACTAAACACTGAATTGTACAAGAGAAGAAGAAGGATATGCTTATTCTGAAAAAATAAGAGAAAATGTTTCAATGAGGTAGCAGCTCTCTTTAGCCGTGTTAGTAAAATTGAAGTGGAGCATCCTAACAGCATGAACAGGAGCTGGCATTATGCTAGTGACTGCAATTTCTGACAATTAAAAAAAATTAAATAAGAGACATGACTTAGAATACTGGAAACAATTTTGAATTTTTCCAAACAACTCAAAATCCAAATGGTGAATTTCCTTATAAAAGAATGCTTTTGTGTATCAGAAGTGGAAATATATTTGAAAGAGAGTGGAAATGAAAGCAATAATTCTCAGTTTCACTATTTATTTTACATACGTATTTATAGACAAGCATTACAACATGAAGACAAATGTATTGCATAAAGTAGGTTATTATCATTCTCATGTCAGCAGAAGAGACTTTTCCAGGCTTCATTGCAAAGCTATCGCAGGGAAGAGGAATGGATCCTGTGGAGCTAGGAAGCAGAAAACAGTTTTGACAACCAAGACCTTCAGTGCCTGGGGAGAGCAGAGGGGCAGCCCCATGGCTCTTTCCTTCCATGGAGAAATCATGGGTATGGGTGTGAACTCCCAGACAGCCAGCACAGCACCAGGGGACTGAGGAGAGCTTAGTGCCGTGAGTTAATGTGTGAGATTGTGACAGCTGAAAATGTAAAACTCCAGGTGTGTGCATGCAAATGTGGTGTATTTCTCTGTCCTTCTCTTTTATAGATAATGATTCTTCTGTGACTTTTTAAAAATAGTAACCCAGAGAAATTTCAGTCAGCTGATAGGTACTCATGACAAATAAGTTTCTGTGTAGCTGGTTACATGTGTATTTCAGGCCATATATTAAGGTGTTAGACAACAATATTTTTTAACGCACTTATTCTTCAGCCATCTCGCCAGATTATTCCACTGTCAGGGGCTGGTCCCTCTCACAGTCCCATATGGTTTCTAGACGAAGAAATTTAGCAAGGAAATGTCATTTGAATTTATTCTCCTATAAGCTTTAGGTAACAAGTTGTTTGATTTTCAGTTGATGTAATTTGGATTATTATTTTCCCATTTTTCCAGCTAACCACTTTTAAAATTAGAGGTCTGCACTGGACTCATGTGGTGGTGTGTCTGAGAGGGGGCACCATGACCTGCACATACCCATACGAGTGGAGATCCTCACTTAGGGTCTGGGACTGGAGCATTTGTTTTTCTCTCATGGACCTTTCCATTTTTGTCCCATTGTCTATTTGAATCAGGTGCTGAGGCTACAAAAATAACCCCAAGCACTTCTTTTCCTACCAAAAGATCCCCTAACCAAAACAGCCGATGGAGTAGACACAATGGATTTTACATGATGGGATTTCGTGGTCACTTTTATTTTCAGCTATTTGAAAATGCAATTCAGACATCATGACCATGGTTTTAGAACAACGTATAGAACAATGTATCTGCTTTATTTAAAAGGATGAAAAAGTGATATATGCTCTCATATTAATGAAGACTACCATCTTAACTTCATGGAAGTTAGAATAACTAAACAAGATTGAGATTTTGGACATATAAGGTTAGAAGAAATCTTCCAAACTACTTAAAATAATTTAAATATTCAGTGAAAAAATGCACACTTCCTGCAAACAGCCTGTTAACATCAAATTTCTAGCGCCTGCCAAACTCCAACAGCTTATTTTTTTTCCTTTTTTAAGTCAAGATTCACTCATTCAAGTCATTTATGTCAGTGTCTGGAGAAGATGACACACAGAGATTCCAGTGAAATCCTGTGTGTTGTGTCAAATCTACTGCCTGCTGTGCCTCATCAACCATAGCATTCATTTCACATCTTATGCATTGTGTCCTTGCAAAGGGAAACTATTTTCTCTTCTGTTTCCCCAGTTTATAGTGTCAATGCATCACTGTCTCACTCAGAATATGTCACAGACCACTCTCCAGTAAAGGTAATGAAGTGAGATCACCCATGTCATGATTTTTGGGAGTTAAATCCATATGCCTTAGTAATAAGTCAAGCATGCCAGCTGTTTGCCAGCAACATTATTTAAACCGTATTTAATATGCTACAAGGGTCCTGTCAAGAGGGTAGTCAATATAAATGAGCATCTTGAACTGAGAGGCTTCCTAGGGATGGGCAATTAAAAACCTGCAGTCTTCATAAAGGGAACAACATAGGTAGTGGTGGCAAAACATTGAATTGGTGTGTTTCAGCCTCAGACTGCATGGATCACCCACAGGGGTGCGAGGAGATGCAATTTTTCGTGCTTATCTTGCAAGTCCTGACTGTGGCCATGGGTTTCGATTAATGTGGGTCACTGGGAACAGTTTATTTACACAGGCATGCTTTCTGATAAGCTCTCTCCATCTTTTTCATCTTTGTTGCATCACACTGAGGCAAAACATTGAAAAGTCCAAAAAGAATTAATTGCTGCAGAAATAGCTCTTGACAATGACCTACCTGTGAAAATATATTCATGCTGATACTCCCAAGCAAAGGAGTAATTTACCTGTCTAATACTGGTTATTTCTCCTCTTTCTCTTACTTCTGTGAAGCCTGTGTCCTTACACCTTGCTGAAATGTAGCAGAACGCCCACTGATTGATCATGCATGATACCTTTCAAAGAGCTTTCTTGCACTCTTGGCTAGCTTAATCTAGACTCAGATGGATACTGCATGCAAAAAATTACATACTATATTTAATCAGTCTCCTGAAACATCTAGTCCTGTTCAAGAGCTTCCTTTACATGAAGTTATTAAAATACGGTGCGGTGTAAAAATGTCCTCTTCCTACATGACAGCCCACACCATGAAGCTACCAAGGAATTTTCTGAATATTTTCAAAATATTTGCAAAGCCATCTTTCACTTTGGCAAGAACTACTGAGAACTTCACCCAGAACAATCTGTGACAGAAAAAACCTGATGGCTATTGCTTGCTGTGGTGTAAGAAGGAATCATCATTTTCCAAACTAAGTGCAAACAGTAAAGCTCATAGGGAAGGTGAACCAAGCCGCTCCTTTCACCTCTTAAATTATTTTTACTGTTTTAGTTTGCCTTAGCTCTGTTTCAGCCCTTCAGTCAGATTTTTCACTTGCATCAGTCTTACTTTAGATACTTTCCTCTCTTCTGTTTCTCTGATGTCCTGATCAAGATTGCAATGAAGAAAACATATAAATTAGTTTTAACAAGACATTGTTGTGTGCCCACCATCTTTCTGGTTTGTGCTCTTTGCCCCAGTCACTAGGTACAGGCATATTTGGCCTGGAAAAACAAATCAAAACAAAATTTTTCACTGATTAACCTGTTGGGTTTTTTTACAGTAAAGTATATGAGGAAAGGAAGCTTGCAATTGCATCAATTTCTCCTGACCTTCGGGCAATTTATGTTTGCACGTTCTTGACTTTAAGCTTTCCTACAACTGCAAGAGCTCTATCCAACACATTCCTGCATTGCACTGTAGGATTTTTCGTCACTCCTCAGCCAGACTCATTTCTTATACAGTGCTGTGTTTGATTGCACTTGCCTTCAAATTTTCAATTTGCATCTTCCCATTAAGTTTTAGACCCACTGAAGGATTACAACAACTCTCTTCAATTAAAGCTGTTCTTTGTACATGACTGGTGATGACAGTAATTCAAGAACAATAATAGAAATCAGACAAAGGTGGCTATGATGATTCTAAGTACTTGTTCTGGTTTTGGCTGGAATCAAGTTAACTTTCCTCATAGTAGCTGGTACAAGGCTATGTTTTGTATTTGTGCTGGAAACAGTGTTGATAACACAGGGATATTTTAGGTATTGCTGATCAGGGCTTGCACAGCTTCAAGCTTTTCTGTGTCTCACCCCACCCCACCAGTGAAAAGACAGGGGGTGCACAAGAAGCTGGGAGGTGACACAGCCAGGACAGCTGACCCCAGCTGACCCAAGGGATATTCCAGACCATATGGCATCATGCTCAGCATATAAAGCTGCAGGAAGAAGAAAGAAGGGGGACTTGTTTAGAGGAACAATGTTTGTCTCCCCAAGTAACTTTGATTCCCTGCTTCCCTGAGAATACTGCCCGTTTGTGGGAAGTGGCGCATGAATTCCTTGTTTTGCTTTGCTTGTGTACATGGCTTTTGCTTTACCTATTAAAATGTATTTATCTCAACCAACAAGTTTTCTCACTTTTACCCTTCTGTTCTCTCCCTCACCCCATTGGAGGGGAGTAAGCAAATGGCTGTGTGGGGCATAGTTGCTGTCTAGAAATTAACCATGATGATGCTTTTTAAAACAGCTACATTTTCAGCTAAAAACACAAGAAAAAACTTTCGTTGTGGCCTTAATCAATCTTGAACTGTCCCCTAGATGAAATGCACTTTTCATTTTGGATGTATAGTTTCTTCCAAAGCATTAGTGCTTTTGGCTGGCTAACCACTACATTCCTCCTACCAAATTATTAATTATACAATTTATCAAAGCAAGAAGTCAGATAAATGGTTTGTCCTGTCTCCTTTGCCTTTTTGCAGTCTCAACTCTTCTTCCCACTCACATGGAAGGATGAAAATCACAGCATATTCTTCTTCAACCCTAACCTGAAAGAATTTAGGGTTTGGTGTTCATTGCTTAAGGGTGGGAGGAAGGAGTGAGCTTTTGGGACAACCTTTACATGGAAAGCTAATGTGAGCTACAGTGCTAAACCTGAATTTTCTGATAGGAGGAAAGCCTGGAGGGAGTTTTGGAGGGAGGCATACTCGATCATAATTTTTTTTGTACGTTGTGACCCTCAATTCTCTACCATTGCCAACTCATTTGACCCTGCTGAGCTAGTGGGATAAACTTTTCAGAAATTAAGTTATTAACAATTTAAAAATAGAAATTGATACTTTGGTTCTAATTCAGCAGTAAGAAAATCATTCTTCTTCTAAAATAAAGGGACCTAGGATCTGGCAATTCGTATTTCACCTTTCTTGATTGAACAGCGGAACTCTGCTCCCTAGGACTCTGAAGAACTCCTTCCAGTGTCCATTACTAATAACATTATTCTAGAATCCATTCTGTCTTAAATTCTTCTGCTGTTTGTTCAAAATCATGCAAATCACACACAGCTCAAAGCTAAGTTTAAATCTCTGCCTTTGTCCTCATGTACAGCCACTAGTTACACAATTTGATCAGCTTTCATAGAAGAATTTTTAATTTTGTTTACTATTCTTCTTTTTATTATTCTCCTTAGCAAAATAATTATTTCCCTGTGGTCTCCAAAAAACTTCATAAAGTAGTTTAATTCTGTAAGTTCAGCAGAAATTCAACTCCTAATAGTTCCTTCTGGGCCAAGGAATAAGTAATGAACTCAATCCTGCTACACCTCTTCTTTATTAAGAGTGACTTTCGGAAAGTGGAAAATAAAGTCTGTCTTGCTTGAAATACTGTGATCCCACACCAGCTCTGGGTTTTAATTTTGATCTTCTGATTACTACAAAAAGTGCATCTAAGTGAGGAATTTTCCAAGTGTTTTCTCTTCTTACACTGTATTCAGCACAGAGTGAGTCTTTCCCAGACCTATGCCCTGCTGTGCCTGAGGCTCAGCCCTGATGATGGCATGACCACCTCCAGCTACACACTGACTTCACCTAATGAACCCATCCCCTCAGTCCTACACAATAACGGTGATAAAACTGTGTGCCTTTCACTCCTTAACTCTTCTCTGCCAAAATGATTTGGACCAGAAAAGACCTACCAGTGGAGGTGCTCAAGTCACATCTCTTTGGAAGATGTCTGGATGCTAATGTGTGCCATTGAGCAGTATGGCTCTGGATTTTAATGTTTCTTTTGCTTTGATCCCTTTCAGGAACATGGGTTGTACCAATCTAGCATTTGTCACTTCAAATTTCACAAGTGAGGAAATGAAGCACTTGCTGTGTCTCCAAAAGCTGTGAAGAGATGATGATGGTGTTTCTACCTAAGAGCTGATTATTTTCCCCTGCCAAAGTGAAAATTGCAGCAATGTATGAAGAAGTCATCTCTGTAGCTGACAGAACAACACATACCCAAAAATGTAGTATGGGCACAGACAGGTGTTCATTGTGATCAAACATCTCTAGATGGAGAATTCTCAAAGTAATTTTTCATGGGAAAAATATTTAAGGGGCAGAAAGAATTTGGAATAGGTTAGAATAAATCTTTCAGATTATTAGGGGTTATTATGCAACAGTTCTTGATGAACAAAGTTTTACGAAATAATTTTTTAAAAGTTTGATATGGTTGTATTGATTGCAATAAGATGATACAGGCAGGTACACTTTACTTGTAAACCTTTGTTATCGCATAACCCTGCATTAGGACCACAGTTTTTTTTGTGTACTGATGACATCAAAGAGAAAAGAGACAGGTTTTAAGTGGAATAAATGTAGGTTGCAAAGCCATGAGGGGCTCTTTAAAGCTGTCACTACACTAAAAAAAAGTAGTATTTCAGTCACTCACCAGTGCTTCCTACTGGCTAGTGAAAGCTGTGCATTTTCTAAGAGAAATATAGAACAGTGGGTCCCTGTTCTGCCTGCAGACACATAAATGTAGGTTTGATGACATTTGCTGTACCATCCCCTGGTAAGCAGTACTCAAGGCTGCATAGAATATTCTGAGTTATTTCAAGCGGGAAGTGTTGTCTTTCAAGTGGAAGAGTTATAGTCTGTATGCTATCTGCTTTCTGTCTTTGGAGACAGTGTATGTGTGCAGACTGAGAAAAAAAATTATGCTCACATAATGATTTTGTCAGGTTAATTGGATCCAATCCAGCATGAGATTTCTAATTTCAATTTAGATTCTATTATTTTGACAAAGACGCTGCATATGTAGGGCAAAAATAATAACTACATTATATTACCTGCCAGACTGAACTGATGGAAGTGATGAATTCTGAGTTTGAAGCCACTATAATTTTAATTAAATTTAAGAACTGTGATGCAGTCTGGCCATATTACTAAATTCACTGTCTTATTGTAAAATTATTTTTGCTATTAAAAGATAAGAAAGTTGTCATATGCATTTCTTTCATTTCAGTATGCTTTCAAATCTGTTGGTAATATGCAAATGTTGCTCTTAAATAACTAAGTTGTTTCAAAGTTGAGTTAATTTAAAGGTGTTTTTTTAAAATGTACCCATTATTCCTCATACTATTATTTTCTTGCTACTGTTAGAAGAACTGATTGCTTTCTTTAGTCAAATAGTGACCAAAAGAGCACCTGCAATTGTAATCACCTAGTATACTTTCTCCAGAATAAATATTCATAGATTAAAAAAAAAAAGAAAAATTAAAAATCCTATTCCTGTTACAAAGTTGTTCTAACCTCATGGACTCATCTACAGCCATTTTCATTCCTTCACTTTCACAATGGGAGCCTAATGGACTGTGCCTACTAATAGAATTTTACATTATTCCTGCCCCTGTCTTCTGGTTCAGGCAGGTGAGTAAACTCCTACTGCTGCTGATAGATACTGCCTAAAAAGAGTGCTGGAACAGTTTAGAGGTTTCTTTTATCTCAGTATGAGGCCTTAGGAAGTATTTTTACATATGGCCCCTTGGAAATGGAGAGGTGGCAGCTTTTGGTTGATATGGGAGAGAATATAACAGCATCAGAAGCAGCTCAAGATTTCAAATCTTTTTGCACCTTTCTAATGTTTACCTTCAAGTGGTACTGCCTGGAGAGCCTGGGGTCAAGTCGTCCTTGCTGAGCCAGTGTTTCTAGGGTCAAGCATCTAACTTTGACTTGCAGGTGAAGTAAGCAAGGGACTCTCAGTTGGGGGTGCACAGAACTGTCAGGGGTACTTCAGAGCTCAAGGGAAGGCTGATGTTTATGTGTACATAGGTGGTGCCACAGATTTCTGATTACTCATGTCAATCCACAGGTCACATTTAGATGCTACAGCTGCCCCAGTTCTCCACTATATACCACAGCTCCTGGAAGAGGCCATGTTCAATAAATGATAAGGTAAAAGTGGAAAGCAAGCCCTCCACCAGCTCTTTTTTCCACCCAATCCCATTCGGTTCAGTTTAAATACTTTACTTCAATTTCTATGAAGGTTAGAAAGAAAACAAGCAGGTCTCTTAATTAGAATGCAGATAAAGATTTGAAAGAACTAAGGACCTACTCACTAAGTGCTGGCTTCCCCTTACGCTGAGATGCCAAGTTATGTGTTCTGGGATTGGGATCTGAGACCTCGGGGTTTCCCAGTGAATTCTGTAACATGAGGCACAGGAAGGACCTCTCCACAACTCCCATGCTTTTACCTTAATTCCTTTCCTTCCTGAGTTTTTGAGAACTGATTTTGTTATTCTCACTTGTTGACAGCTCTGTGCTTGCTTGATAAAAAAATGTATTGGCCAACTGGAAAAAAAAATGAAAGGATGGATTGAAACAAAAAGGTGTCCTAAATGTATATGCCTGGGCAAAAGCATGATGGTCTATAAATAGCTAGGAGTTTAAAAGATGGAGTTTAAAGACAGTGTTTGGATAACAGAAAACATCTTTTACGAAATATCAAGATTTTATCATCAAATTGTTGAGGTATGTTTATAAATGCTTAAAAAGAATGGGCTATTGAAAGTCTCTGTCTCTCTCTCCCCTAATCTTCCATATTTCCAGAATTCCACAAAAGGAATAAGCCATCCTTTTCTATGGATGATGTAATTACATGCTCAAGCAGCATTTGAAAATAGTACAGTTAATACTCAAAGAAGATGTTCTTAAATGCAAAATATATCCAGAAAACGAAGATGATCATAATCAGAGCTAGAAGCTGCTGAAGTCATGATCAGGTATCAGTTAAATGCCCTTGTCAGCAAGGAGTGGGACAAAATCACTACCCTTGCTAGAAGGGATGGCTCAAGAGGGAACATGGATCCATGCATTCACATTTAGGGTGCACTCTTTGGGAGAAGTTCACAGGAGCTAGGTATGAATTTTTAAATAATGTCTAGAGAAAAAATCTTGGCCGCCACTCCCAGAACTACTTCAGATCTGCAACCAATGCAGCCGAGCCTATCAACTGGGCTGCACAGCCATATTCCTTCTTATGATTTTGGGGTTTAGCACTGTGAATCTTTCAATGCTTTCTGAATCTTTCATTGCTTTCTACACAGAAACAATCCTGTTGTAGTCCCATCGGGAGGGACAGACACGACCCACTACAAAGCCTGTGACTTGGACTGAGTGCTTGGCAATGGTTACAACAGTCAATAAGTTCCTGGCAGATGTTCTTTATCTTAGTTTTGCCCAGAAAGACACCAGTTTCTGTGCTCCCAGGCTCTTCCAAATTGCAAACCAAAATACAGTGAAAGCTGATTAGAACATTTGCTTTGAAGGTGCACTCTTGATCAAATGAAGTTTTTAACATACATAAAAATCCTCTTAAAATAGGATACGTTGCTTGGACACTCTGAGGATGACAAACGAATCAGACTTCAGTCCCTATCATCCTGTGCAAATGTTTTAGCCATTGTGTTCAGGCATAAAAAAAGATACAATAACAACCTTTTCTCCAGCAACCCTTCACTGTAGGTCTGGGGCCATGGTTGCATTCATGGAGATAGCAGTTCTCAGGACATTAGTCATTGCTGAGTCTTGGTACCTGTTGGCAGCAGTGCCTCCATGAATCCCTGAGCCAGGGGGTTTAAATGTCCTTTTTGTAAAGCTCTGGATGTTGGCTTAGTTAACTGAAGAAATTTTTTGGATCTGAGTTTGATATCTTCCATGGAGGCCAATGACGTAGTTTGGGGGCTCGGTATCTGGAAGTCAGGCACTACAGTATCCAACAAATAGAGAAAGAAAAAGAACCCCAAACCAAGCCAAGAAAAAAAAGGAAAAAAAAATATGAGTATCTTCTGCATAACAGAATTTCACAGAAGCTAAAAGCTTCAGAATCAGAATGTAAGGATGCTATATTTCAGGTTCATAAACACACAGGTAGTAGATTCTTAGAAGGAGCACCATTTTCATGATATTTCTTGCTGACTTATTGGGCATCGCTGACTTCTGTCTGCTGATGGCAGTGCTTAATTGGCTGCTTCTGTCTCTTGTGCCTGCTTTCAGTCTCTCATACAAACACAGCAAGTCCCTAGCAGTAGCCTTTTACAGATAATTTCAGACATTTATTCTTTTGACCAAGAGCAGGTGAAACTCCCATATTCACCTCTCCACAGTTTAGCAGGCTGTCATGCTAAAAAATGATTAAAAATATCCACACCACTAAAATTTAAGCACCAAACCTACACTCCTGAAATAAATTAGTACAATACAGCCAACTTTGCAAAAATAAATAAAAATAAAACAGTTCACCATATGGGACTCTGTCAAGCTCTGTGCCTGTGGGTGTAGGCTAGTCATCCCAAAACACCTCTTTGTATCTGACTGTTTTATTTTTAAAACATATAAAGGCAAAGCAGCAGTGACAACAACAATAATAATATAAGGGCTAACTCAGTATTTTTCACAGCAGGGTGCTTCCTATGCAGCAGATGTATATGAAGCTACAGTAAGATAGGCAAGTGCACACACCCTCTCTCTGTTCATCCACATACACAAGGGCAAATACAGCTCAAATGACAACATGAGTTTAAAAGAATTTTTCCCAGCTTTCATGATTTTTATTGCAGAACATCCTCTAGTCTGAATAATAGGGGCTAGAGAAGTTCCCTTCTAATTTCCATATATAGATCATAACTTCTACTTAATCTGCAGCATATCTTTCAGACAGACTCTTTTGGATAGCA
Organism: Pachycephala philippinensis; assembly: GCA_013397055.1. Lineage (NCBI taxonomy): Eukaryota > Metazoa > Chordata > Aves > Passeriformes > Pachycephala > Pachycephala philippinensis. The sequence continues at coordinate 243,204 of VWZT01005007.1, forward strand.
AGTTTTAAAGGATGGAGGATCCTGTATTTTTCTAGGCAAATTAGTACAGTGTTTTTTACTCTTGCTACTAAATTGCATATAATTTCTATTCTGAATTTGTCTAAATTCAATTTCCAGGCATTGGATTTCATTATCCTTATTTTACTAAATTAAAGAAGTCATTATAGGAAGTCTTCTCTCCACTGAAGTACTTCTGAAGGCCATGATCACATCACATGTTAGACTAATTAACTACCCTGAGTCCCTTAATTCTCTCTAGACCTCAAATCAAGTTTGTAGCTCTTTCCTGAACTTTTATAATCTTTCAGCATCCTTTTCCAAAGTGTGGGTAGAATCAGACATGCCCCTGCTCCATAGGTGGCTCACTGTGGTGACAGAGGACTGTTACATCCCCATCCTTTCCCGGCAATTCTCAGCTCAAACTTCCAAGGACTGAGTTGACCTTTGTGGCTTCAACACTGCCATGGGAATTTGCATGCAAATTATTTGGCTCCTAGATGTCTGACTTTTTATTTAGATAAGCCAAAAGGCATTTCTCTCTGATAAACCTGCACAACTGCTTTGTCCTTAGCAACATATAGCAATTTACCTGGTTTTGTGTAATTTACTATGTTTTCTGATAAGGACACTTTATATTTTCTCCAGATCATGCTTAGGGTTACTGAGAAGCACAAGGAGCTCAAAAATATATATGCATAAAAGGATTATACAAATTAAAAATAATGAAGCAATGTTTAGGTTGTACAATGAAGAATGTCACCTTGTTTGCTTTTTGAAACAACCAATTTGAAGATGTTTAAAGTCGATATAATACACTGTTAGTAAAAAATATCTAGTTTTAACTGAAAACAGAATCTAATTTGTTTAGCAAGAATAAATTCCCTGCTCAGGCTCATGTGAATTTGCATGAACCGTAATTCCACCCTTTGGGTTGCCCCAAGGAACATTCCCATGCAGCACATATACAGCTCAGGCTGCACACTGTGTCACATAATCAAGGTTGAATCCTGAATAGTCTTCTTTACTTCCAAATTTCTATGATTTTTCTGCAAATCTTTCTTCACCAGTGAACCTGAAATGTTTAAACACTTTCAATTCCCTTCCTGCCTGGATTTTATCTGCGATGTTTATTTTAGCACTGTATTTTGACTTCCTGTACCATTAAAAAGAGGCATCCTGCAAACTTAATCAGGAAACCTAATGCCTGCACAAACAGCAAATGCAGGGCTCACAGCAGACCCCACTTTGCAGTGGGTTTGACTCACGTTTTTAGTCCTAAATACATTAAATGCTCACTCCAAAATGATGACTTCAGTGGAGGAAACAATATGATTTAAAATTGGTTTAGTCTGAAAGTGTACCTGTAAATTTGTTTGATTTCTGTTCAGAAGACCTAGTGCCTCAAAGCAGTCAGTCAGATATCAGGCGCCTAGCAGGAGTGGGGTTTCGTTGTCCTTTTGGAAGGGCAGTGTACCAAAAGTGCCAGAGAGCATATCTGGGTCTGGGCTGTATCCCAGCTGCCACTTCAGTCCTTTCTCTTTCCTTCTTCGGGGCTCACTGCAGAACTTGAGGCTGGAGAGAAGGGAGTCAGAAAGATCTGTCTGATTTCAGTATTCATTTGGGGCTTGTTGAACAGGGTGTTTGGAAAGAAGACTACTTTCTCCATGTAAATGGAACATCAATTCTATCTGCAAATCTCAGAGAGAAAATGGTAAGTGGAATCCACAATGCCACTTCCAAAGTCATTTTGTGGAACAGTTGTGCTTTCAGAGCATTTAAGAGGGTACCTTCGCTGCTAATTTCAACACACTTTAACTATAAAAACTATTCATTTGAAAAATACGTGTGACAGATCCTCTGTAGATTTATTAATATAACCATGATGAGCAAATTAAATTAAGAAGACTTCCAGGGAGGGTAAATTCACTTAACAATATGGAGAAAAGGTAATTTATACTTAAATAAAACTCTGCTAAGGATGAGTACAGTTTTTTTTCATATTTTGGGAAAGAGTTTCCTCCAATTCAGCTGGCTTCGAGTTTTTGTCTTTCCTTCATAGGATCGCTAACTGATTAAAAAAGATTACAAAAGGAGTTTTTAAGACTGTGAGGGTGCCAGGTTTTCTACTTCAGTATGGTGACATGATTCATTCCTGGCTGAGATATAGGCACTTTTAATCACACTTAAGAGATTTCCGTGAGAGGGAGGGTGCAACCAGTGTATCCAATACAATAAAAGTTAAATCACATCTCAGTCTTGTCTAATTAAGATTGTATACACTGAGGAAGCAGCTGGATACTCTGTCAGAGCAAATAGATTATTTTCCTATATTCAGAATGCATAACTGGAGGAACAACATGCTCAGACATTACTCTGTACACACGCATAGCCCAAAGTTCAGGAGCATTCTTTCCAATATGGAAATGCTATCTCTTTTTGAGTCCTAAAAAATCAAGGGATTTCTTCTCAGGTAGTCTGAAAAGAAGTATTGAGATCATCTGAAAATTGCCCAGCCTAGAGATACATGTTCCTGCCCTAAGTCTTATTAGAAATATAAGTCATCATTTCCTTTGACCTTAATGAAAGCAGAGTAGTTAAATCCAGGGTAATCATTTTATGAGACAGAGCTACATCTCTCCAGAATATTTGCACAATAATCAACTGAAGCAAATATTCAGTAATGCCAGAGCAGCAGAAGCAGATCAGCAGAACATACCAAAGCCATATAGGCTGGTACTCTTATTTGTCACATGTCTATCTAACTAACCAGCTCAATTACTTCCATTGAAGGAATAAAGAAAAATCACTTGAGTTTAGAAAATAGTTATTCTTACAGCTGTTACTCTAAGTGCTGTTCGACAAATAATGTATCAATATAATATAACAAATATGAACTTAGTCATACGACTGTTCCCAGGAATGTGCTCCTTATTTACCCAGCCGTGAAAATAAATCCAGACATTCCCTTGATAATTGGTACAAACATATCGTTGTGTTAATGACATCTCTTGAGGATGAGCTACAAAATGAAGTTTACTTGGCAATATTTCCAGCAACATATATAATTGCAGATTTTAGAAAGCATTTTCTTTGAACAACACGCACTACTTCCTATGATCATCATCCTTGTGCGCAATTATCTTTTAATAGTCCATTTAGAAAGCTGATAGGTCTAATCAGAACTTGCATAATTTCTGTTTAACATTTAGGAAAGTTAGCAAGTCTTCACCAAAGGAAAACATCTCTGGCAAATAGTACACCTCAACTCATTACTGAAAGAGATATATGAATGTATCACTGAGAGTTTTCCTTTCCTGGTAAAATCCATGTTTTTTTAAATCAAACTAAATTTGACCATGGGAAGTCTGGAGATTTATAACTTCTTAAAAGAAATACTAATATTCATAAGCATGAAATACACAGGAAACAGAATTCTTGCCAGCAGACAGATATAATCATCTGTCTAATCAGCAAGAACATTGGTTAAAAATAAACAGTCTTTGGTTAATGGCTCCATCTCAGTGCTCTTCGGCTGGTGCAGTTCCAGAGGCAGTCCTGCACAGGGACAGTCACAGACCTGTACCCTTCTACCAAAATGCAACCTGGAGCTTGAGCTGGTGCAGTGGCAGCCCTCTGGTTCTGTCACTGTGAGATTTACTGTATGATAGACTTCCTCTTTTGCTTATTGATGCAAAAATTGCTTGCTAGAAATGCTTTGATTACACTCAACTGCCTTTAATTTTATCGAGGCAGAAGTGCCTTTTACTGATAATGCAAAGCCTGCACCGTTCTTGGCCCATGTCTACTATTGCTCTCAAAATCACAATTTCTGATGCTATGAGGTATTCACACAGTCTACAGCTGGGCTAAATTTCTTTCCTGAATCTTATCATGCATAAAGAGATAACCTAGCCCACTGGTATATATGAATACAGATAATTTTATTATTTGTGTCTTATTTAATTGTATCAAAATGTTTTTAAGACTAATATGCAGACAGATATTTACTGTATGTAGTTCCAGCACCCTGAACAAACAAGTCTGAAATGTTTTCAAAGCATTTGGTGGATAAAAGTATAAGCAAACAAATGCTATTTGTGCAGTAGTGGGTGAGAGACTGTTTCATGTGCACTCACTTTTTTTTTTTTTAATTAAATTTAATTTGAAATGCTATCTGTATAGAAGGTTTTGTTGCAGAATAGATTGTTGATGCACTGTGGAAAACCAGACTGAACAAAGTTAAGAAGCAAGGTACAGGACTACCCAGCTTTTTGTGGTGTGATGGGGGCTTTGAGCATTTTCTTGCTCATATAATCTTTAACCTACAGAAGGCCTTGAAGTTATAGCTAAATACACCTCTTCTAAATGACAATGCATGTGATATTAGCAAGAATCAGAATGCAGAAGACATATTTTGTCATAAATACATTAAAAAAATGATGGCTTTGTGGTTAGGATGTAGTAGTGAAATTCACAAACCCCAGGATGTATCTTCCTTTGTGCTGCATTCCACTGCACTATGTATGTTACTGTAAAGGCTACCATCAAAACCATACCTTCTGAAAGTTGTTGCTTTCAGGGAGAAAATATCTGCATGACAAGAATCATAGAATACTGGGTTGGAGAGGACATGAAGGATCATCTAGTCCACACTTTTTTACCAAAAGCACAATCTAGACAAGGTGACCCAGCATCCTGTCTAGCTGAATCTTAGAAATGTCCAACACTGTGGAATCCACATCTTTGCTGTCCCCACCCCTGAAACATGGTGGTAAAATCTCCCCTAAGCCTTCTTTTCCCAAGAGTGAACACATGCAGCTTTCTCAGAATTTTCTTAAGTGACAGATTTTCCAGTCCTTTGGTCATATTTGTGACCCTTCTCTGGACCCTAATAAATTCTGTGAAACTAATATTTATCCCTACAATAATGCCTGTTGTGAATTCCAGCAAGTTCAGAGGAAATTACTCAACATCTCGTCTGTTCCTTGCAGTGTAAAATAAGAATAACACCTGTTAATCCACCTGTCAGGTGGATTTGAGTCAAACATACAGATACCTGGAAAGAAGAAGCTTCAAAAACACAAATCCAGATAAGCTATCCCCAGTCTTAGATACTGTGTAGATGTTGTGCATGCCTCTTCCTGACTCATCAGACAAATTAGATTTCACTCAGCATACCTTTGACATTGGACTTGTGCCACCACCTTAGCTGTAACTTTCTGGATTTGTTTCTTTGCCCTTCTCACAGCTGTTATTTCTTTTCAGGCCTCAGACATGTACATCACGTAACTACTTAAAGCTACTACCTGACCATTTTAGAATATATTTTTCAACAGATTCTTAAAACCTTAACCTTCCTAAAAAGAAGAGGAATAAATTTAAATTTTTATGTTATTTCTACGTCTTTCAAACATATACAAAAGAGAGGGAAAGCACTGGCTTTCTGGATGTGTCATGTAAAAATAGGATCTTAAAATACAATGCAATCGAGAGATTATTCACTAATGAAATTCTAGAATTTCTTTTTTTTTTTCCGCAGAAAATTATTACTTCTCAGATAATTCAGAATAATTTAAATAAAGCTTCCCTACAAATTAAAAGTATATATTTGTACATCAAAAACTCCTAATCAGAATAGGGTTAACAAAAACTCCCTGTAAGAGATAAATAGATCAGCCTATGGAGTTTTGAATCACTAAAGATGCAATAAACAGATATTCTTCATGAGATATCTAGCTCATACTCAAAAGATAATTAACTTCAAGGATTTCATCACAATGCCTTGGGCAGCTAAATTTTCTTATATGGAATTGATGGGTGCCTGCCTGAAAAAAGGTGATCAGCCCTGGGCTGAGAGATTCCTTTACAATCCCAGCCCCAAAAATCCTGCTTCTTGTTTCCTATTCTCTTTTTCGTCAGAACAAAAAATTAATGGTACAGAGAAGTAAGGAGCTAGCTTCTTAATTTAGCACCGACTTAGCAATTTTTGGAGACTTTACTACATTTGGAAGGATACCAAAGAGTGACTGTTTGAAATGAATTTTTTTTTTTCTCTTGTGATCAAATTGTCAGATTGGGTGTTGCATCAGTCCTGGATGGTGGTCTGGCTTTTCCCATGCCACTGTCCTGGCACCTGTACTTCAGAGAACTCTTGAAGACTGGGACAATTTCCCTACGTGCCCTATTAAGTGCAGCGTTGGTAAAACACAATTGCAGCACTGTTACACTCTAACTTCATGTGTGGTCTGTGCACATGTGTGCTCATGTGTTTGTGTGTGCATCTGTGAAGAGGAAAGCCTGGACGTGGCTGTTCCGTGCTCCCCAGCATAATCAGCAACAAACATTATCTGCTCAGCTGTGTCTCTACAACAGACACTCTGTCTGAGCAAAGACACTCTCTGAGCATGAATTAAGTTACCCTCAGTATGAAAAGCAATTTATTGATCCAGCCCCTGATAGATATCCTTTTGACTCAATTTTTACCTAGTGTTAGCAAACCATAGAGCTTTAAAGGGAAAATTCAATAACTGCTGTTCCTCTTGGGTACTGTGTATCTGGACGACATAGAGCTTTAAAAGCATATGGACTTGTAAGAGGAGTACTATTCTGTACTGGGGAAAAATGACAAAAAAGAAACAGAGAGAAAGTGGTACCTTGCTTCTTTGGGAAGATCAGGCTTTAAATTCTTGCTTTTTCTGAGCCAAATCTGAAAGAAGACTTTAAGCAGCATCCCAATTCATCACCATCAGGCTGTAAGCTATTTATTTTCCCACGCTTCAGAGAAAAGAGGGACCTGTGTCAATCTCTGGACAAAACAAAAAAGAAGCTGAAATCCTAGAAATACTTCCAGCTTTAAGATGTATAACTACTATTGGCATTTTCCTTTGGAATAAGTATTCTTCAAAAGAACATATTCTTCAAATGAACAATGCCTTGATTAATGATGACAACTTGTTTATGAAGTTTTTGCTACACTAGGAAGACTCCTGCTTTTCTGTTTGCTTTAAAGTGAAGCTAATACACTTTTGAAAGCTTTTGTGTCATCCTAGCAAGGTGTATTAGCCAGGGGTTGGGAGCAGAGCCTCCCTTTTTCCATATACAACTTCCTTTTTCCTCCTCTCCCCCATGTCTAGGTGTATTCTTTCTTCCAGCATTGCTTAGGAAAAAAACATTCCTATTCTTTCTTCATTAGATGATTCAGATTAGAACTTCTGATCTTTCTCTAATATGTGCAGCAGGTTGGACTTGGCCCCTGGTTCTACAGCTGAGTCTGGCAGCATGCAGGGACTGTGCCCCTCTGCAGGGACTGGCTCTGGCGTGCTGCTGTCAGCGTGCAGCCATTCACGTTCGTGCTACCTACCGTATTTCTTGTGAGAAATTTGGCCTCTCTCCATGTAGCTCGCTTTGCTTTCATGCCAGTTAAACAAACAATAACTACTTTCTTTTCCCTCTTCTTTATTGCTTTCTTGTGTTATTGCTGCTTTAGTAAAGGCAGGTGAGTGATATTGGCAACAGTCTTCCCACAAATGCCAAAATACTAATTGCTTGCTGCCACGGGACAGTATAGTGTTCAAATTCCCAGAACTCATTGCTCTAACACAAAACATAAGAACTTCTGTTAAGACAAATACAAGATATTAATAAAAAAAGAACAGTCATTTATGATAAATGGCTCCAAGTGCCCATTACATAACAGATATATGCAGGGGTTTGTGACCTCAAATACTCACATGCACTCAATGTTTACAAAGAATTACATTCTTCCACAATAGCAGTAATACAAGGAAGTTTATTTTGTCATGGTCAGATTTCATAAAATAACATCTTCAAGTATAACTTCCCTATCCTCAGTAAAACAAGAAAGCTTTTGTGTATTGCAGGACTAACACAGAATTTGGATCCTGAGGAGCATCTTAGACACACTGAGAAGAATAAATGATTCTACGATTTTAATATGACTTAATACAGAATGCAGCAAAAATCATAAGGCAGCATTTGCCAGAATTTCTTCCGCAAAGTTGTAGTCACCAGAGGAGACACTTACTATGAAAATCATACCAGAGACTTTGATGAATGGTGAAGATAAATTATGTGAGTTAACAAAAAACTGGGATCAGAGTATATTTGATGGATTCAGAACAAGAATTGAAGTTAAAGAATGACACATAGACAGAAGGAAAGACTTCAGAGCACCAGGAAATGAAAAGCCCATATTTAAAGGAAAAGACACATAGGTAGGTTTTTTTTTTCTGAGCTCTGTGCTTGACTTGCAACATGATCCTGACATCTCTGACATCTCTTGATGTCTCTGTCAGGTTTGGTATAATGGTGTGGTAATTCTCTTGCAGAAAGTGCCTATTAAAAAGATGCTTTCCACGGATTTTTTTGTTTGTTTTCAGTGGGGGAAAAAAAAATCACTGTATCTCCAGACATGTCAAGTAAAAAAAACTTGAAAACTTAAAATAAAAAGTTAGAAGTTCCAAAAGAATTCTTCCTTTGCATTGCCATCAAGGATTTTCAAGGAATGCTACTACTTTCTGGGGAAAAAAAAAAAAAAAAGAAAAAAAAAAAGTGAAAAAGTGCGTGTCAAGAAACACATCTTCCCATTAAAATTAAGTTTTACTAGAAACCACAGAGCAAATTTGGCCAGCCAACATCAGCACATGCCTACTCATCTATCTATCACAAAACAAGAGTCTTCAGTGCCCAAAAGAATGTGGCTTTCAGCTGCCCAGGTGGACTGAAAGACACAGAGCCAGCATGTGACCAGCTCCCTCCAGCCTCTGACCAGCAGCATGCCCTACCCTTGGATGCATCCATGACAAACCTCCTAACCATATACAGCTCAGAACAATTTTCTCTTAGCAACAACTCAACACGATTCCTTCAATGACATTCATTTATTTCAATCACTTTGCTTTTAATTAGTCTAAAATGATTGTTCACTGCTTTCTCACGCAGCCCCCACTACCTCATGTATAAACTGGCAGGGTAGTGACAAGACTGTCTGCTCAGCTGACAAGATAGAATTATTCCTGGATTCATTCAAACTGCAGCACATATAATGACACACATCTAATGGGGATGTGATGAACACTCCGCAGTGTACAGAGAGTTAATTGGCACAGTTTGGAACAAAATGCATGCAGGATATAGACAGCAGATCTCCAGAGCCTGAGATGGGGTCCTTCACCATAAAGAACATAAAACTGGCTACAATATCATAGTCATAAGTAAGGAGGAAACACTGACAACGGCTGAACAGAACACAAAGTTCATAGGATTTCCAAAGAGTCTCTCTCAAATGCCTTCCTTACTCCCTCATTTCCTGATGAAGCCAACGAAATGTAACTAACTTCTCAGTTTCATCACACCTTTGTTTCCGCTTCAAAGCTAATTCCTTGGGTTTTTTTACGTTCTGGCTTCCTGGAGATTCACACAGCAATGAGTTTGTTTCATTTTATTAATGAAGGGCTGTTTTTTGGTGCTAACTGTTAATACATCCCTCCTGAAGATGTCTGTAGCTTTCAGCCACTGGTTTGGCTTTGACTGAGCCAAAATTGAGGTTCCCCTAATATTTTCCTGGGTTCACTGAGACTGAAGTTAGTTTTTGAGAGAGACAAGACAGGGAGTGTTTGGTGCTTTCACTATGCCTCTACACCCTTGGTACATAAGTAAAGCATGGACAGTAATTTATAGCACCTCTAAAATAATCTGCCTGTTATCTTTTTGTGCTCATTATTGCTTCTGAATCCAGTCTAAATAAACTCTTATGTCATGGCTACAGCTGTGCAGTTATATCTTCTCATGAAGAAAAAATCCTAGATGACTAAAGCTTGTTTTCTGTCTGTCTTGTGTAGCCATGTATAGGTAAGTGGTTATGAATTGTTGATCTTCTAATTTAAAATTTGGCACTTTCTTTGGGAAGACATAAATATAGGAAAGCAGAAAGCTTTTCAGAAAGATTAAATCACTAGAGAATAGTTCTATGTAATCTATGCAAATTAACTAATCTAGACCCATTAAATTTATTAGAAATAGCACAGGTCTATGCTGATAGATTTTTAAATACTTTTTCTTTATTTTCCATCAAAGGTTACCTTTGACTGCTGCAAACAAAATGAACCACGTGTTCTTTAAGAAAATATTTATTATAAAGATGACTAGCCGTTTAGTTAATCTTTTTCTGACTTAAGTCATTATTTAGATAATACAAAAAGCAAACTTTTTAGGCTAAGAAAAGGCATTATTTACGAGAGAAAATAGACTTACATATATTGCAATAGGATACTCAAGTTTTTTGAAAACGTAAGAATTTTTCAGTTTGAGTCTAGCCCTGAAATGGATTATATTGAATTTTGAAAAGCAGTTCTTCATAATGCTTGTTAACTTGTTACAGGTAGTCACGTAAGGGCTTACCAAAAATCTCAAATGCTGCCATGACATCTCTGAACTTCCCTGACTGCTTGCTAACCAATAAATGTGCTCCAGCACCATCTCCATGGCCCATGCTCAGCACCGACAGGACTGAGTGATAACGCGAATTCCTGCTCACACCAGCACTTGTGCTTGTAACAATTCCTTGGTATATACAGATATGAAAAATTATAGCATTCTTCAAGGCCAGATTCAAGGGGGTTTTGAGGTTTGTGGGTTTTTTTGAGTTTTTTTCTATATCTCTATCTATCATCTATCTCTCTATCTATCCATCCATCCATTATACTATAAAATTAAGAAATTGAAGGCAAGCACTACTGATGATGTATCTGAGCTTTTATTTCTGATCTGAAAATCCTAAGGTTCAGTCTATCACTACTGATACTTTAGTTTCATTAAGAGACAGTAAAGCAGCATTTCTAAAAAAAAAAAAAACTAAAAAATACCCTTTGTCACATATTAGTCATGCTTTGAACCATTTTAAAATGGTTGGCTCATGTAATGTGGCTTTTACCGAGACCTGGGATACAAGGCAGGAGCAAAACCCAAGAATATTTTCCCAATAAAGTCAAAGAAATCTCTGCTTTTATAATGTGATAGGTAATGCTGAATATCAGCTGGATGCATGGTTAAATTATTATATAACTTAAAAATATAATACAGTAAATAAAGAACAGCATAAAAAGAAAAGACATTATATAGGCAATTTACTCGATTTATGAGTATGCAAACCATAGATGAGAAGAAAAATACATGTAACAATCATGTTTAAAATCAGAAAAATTCTCAAAAAAGTATAAAAATATGGTACTGACCTACGAGGGAATAAAACCCTTCCCTAACTTAAAGGTCTCCTAACTTAGAGGCTAAATTAGACTCTTAAAGGTTTGGGGGTATGCACAGATGGAAAATCTCAGTTTGAACATAGCTTCAAGATCAGAGAGACACCATGTTGGAATAAGCATTTAGTTGCTATTAACATAAAAGGAATCTTTTAGAGTAAATAAATCTCCAACATAAAAAGATAATCATATGTATATAAAGATAAGATCCCTAAGCAACCTTTGTGATTTCTATCTTGACTTATTTATTCCTTCTGAAACATTTCCAGTTTGATGGTTCCCTATCACGTAATTTCCTGTTACCATAATGAAAATGGAGTCAAATGTATGCTGCTTGTTACGGTTCTTCACATTTGCTAAGCTTTCACTGATTTTTTATTCTCACTGAGGGATATTTTATACTGTTTTTAAATAATCTTATGCCATTTAACACCTATAGACTGACTAAGCGAATGAACATTGAGTAAAAGGGCATTGAGCAGAAGCAGGAAAAACGCCACAAATGCTGTCTGCTCTGAATATCTGCTCAGGAAACTCTGCATTAAGGGAGTTGATATAAAAAAATGCCGTCCTTCATAGGCTCATCCTTTTGTACTTGCTTCCTTTATGTTTTCTGTGGTATTTGCACCTTGATCTCTGGCAGGCTTACAGTTTTTCAGAACTACTTTCACAGGCCTATGGAACTACGCAGTGTGTACTGTCCAGCATCACTCTCCTGCTCTCAAACTGTATTTATTTGTGTGTGTTTGCGTGGTATAACTCGTACTGACAGAAGTTCTTCAGATGTGCTTCAGAGTCGGAGGTTTTCCAGTCATTCTTCACTCAAGTGAATACTCAATACTCTTGCTGTGCCAAAAGATAAGAGAGCATATTACACTAAATCATTATGTTTACATTTTCAGTTAAGGCCGTAATATTAAAGTGGCACAACTAAAGGCTACAAGGTATAGAGCTCTGGAAAAAACTATTTCTACAGATTGTAAAATTTCATTACTCCTGTTACTACGGCAGGATCCAGGATTTTCTTTCCTAAGGGCTGCCTAAAAGGCTTATGAAAGGGTCTATATTTTCTTTCTATAAGAATTCTGAACACAATAAAGAAGTTAATCAGAGAAGTTAATGCAATAACTCCGTGTTTTGTCTTTTTCTATTAACATTCCATATCTAGCAGTCCCTGTCTACTGATACATAAATTTGGAGTAGCTCCTTTCCTACGTTTTAACTGACAATGATCTCTATGAACATATGCATGCTTATCAGTACAAATATGTACATTTTAGGCCTTGGCTTCATAAACAATTAAACCAAATATTTACAAAATATACACAATAGAATCCTACATTTGTTAGTGTGATTCTTGTTTAACGCTAGTGTGTAATAAATCCATGTCTGTGTTGGCATAACCATTTGCTTGCCCTTTTTAAAATTCTCAGGATTCAAAAAAAGGAAATTATCAATCTTCTCGCTCAGGTGTGTTACCCTGATGAAAAATAATTTCTAGAAAAAGTTCTGCACCAAACTTTGAGAACAGGTTGCCAAGACCAAAAATGAAATGTGTGGGAATGTGGAAGTTATGATCAGTCAAATAACAACAAGCACAGCAAACTGGAAAAAAAGAAGTAATAATAAGGACAAAATTCCATTTTATTTGTTTGTTAGGGTTTTTTTTAAATATAAACTGTGGCATATCCTCTGCCTAAACCTTAATCTGCATTAGTGCAAAGTGTTTTTCAAATCTGTTAATTTCTTGATCAACTTTCCTAACTGATTAAAATATCTGCTGGAACGCCCCAGAAGAATATATTATTTTATGGGCATGACTTTTGCATATGAATATGAACACAGAAAATGTGTGAAAAATCCATTGCTGACTCTGAAGTAGATAATTAGCCTCAAAGTGAAAGTTGTTAAAAAAACCCCAACAACTTGATTTGTGAACCTTTTGACTGCATAATTCTCATAAATTTAACTATACTGCAAATTCAGAAGAGTGGGATTTCAGCACTTATAGGTTGCCTTTTTTTTATGGAGAGACCTCAAAATAGATCACAAATACTAATTTATTAACCTATGAACTCATGAAAAAATAATGGTCTCCCTGCCCCTCTTTCCATCTTTCCTTTCAAGAGATCTCTGTTTCTCCTTGCTGCCTCAGCCCTGGAACCAGCATATTGCTGGGCCCCTTGGAAATAACTTCAGCCATACAGACAAACCTTTCCCTCTGAATAATTTCCACTTGAATATACATATCTTAGGGAAGCTGCCAAATCCTTTTCCTACACTGCTCAGCTGCAGAGATGGCATCTAACTATACCTCAGGGGACTTTTATGAGAATTTGTTAAGACTCCTGAGGATGAAGGCCAACCATAATTGTTCATTCTTTTTTCAGATCTCAACAGGATCTCAACTTATTGCTCTCTAATCTGCAGCAAGACGTGCTCTTTTGAAGTGATAGAGCACCAAAATACACATTTTTCTGTACTGAGTGAATTGGAAAATCATGTGGTTTTAATTAGCTGTAAAAGGACAGTACAGCAGCTGGTACTACAAAGCATACAAAAAGATTTGCCTTGCTTTGGTTTTGCACTTAGAGAATCAAAGAGTTAAGTGCCTGCTTTTGTACAGTGAGTGATGAATGTGAATTATTTGGATTGGAGAAGGCGTGGGGTTTTAAACACAGACTCTTCCCATTTCACTTTAGTGCTGCTGGGTGGCTGCTAATTAACTCCTGCTCTAGTGCCTGTTTCTGGATCATTACTGAAACTGTGTTAGTCATAGACTCCCTGAGATGTTTTACAACATTTCTTGAATAACAGGCAGCTGGTGTACAGTGACAGCACAGCATACAGGCTCTAGTTGACTGTGCTCTCACTTGTATGCTTCCAGGCAGGGGCAGACAAAACAGAGAAACCTGCAGAAAAAGCTCTGAGGGGTAAAAAAGGAGGCGTTTCCAGAGTGGGATTTCTGCCTCCCTCTTCTGTAAACTGCTGTGGTGTGAGAGAAAGAAAACAGGAATTTCAGGTGGTCAGGTGGCACATTTCCCTTCCTTGAACATCTGCTTTTGGAGAAGCTAAGGAGCAGTGCCAACTGTGCTCCATTAATATTTCTTGAAGCTGTATGAATTTGTCTCATGTATTCAGTGGTACTCATTTTAGGAGAAACAAACTTCTCTCAGGCTCCAGCTTCCCAGCAATCTGCATTAGCCTCACTCAGATGAAAAGGACACTGCATAGAAGCATTGAAGATTGGAATGTGCAAGCAATGACCATAATAGGCCAATTAATATTTTCCCTGTTTTGACAGAGTTTGCCTTCAACCTTTGAAAGTATATACAAACAACTTTTATAGAATCATAGAATCACAAGATGGCTTGGGTGGACATTAAACATCATTTAGTTCAAACCTTCCTGCCATGTTCAGGGACATGTTTCACTAGACCAGGTGGATCAAAACCCCATCCAACCTGGCCTTGACAACTTCCATAGATGGGGCATGCACAGCTTCTCTGGGCAACCTGTTCCAGTGCCTCACCATCCTCACATGTAAAGAAGTTCTTCCTAATACCTAATCTAAACCTATCCTCTTTCAGTTCAAAGCCATTCCCCCTTGTCCTATCACTACATGCCCTTATAAATGGTCTCTCTCAATCTTTCGTGTGGGCTCCCTTTAGGTACTGGAAAGCTGCAATTATGCCCTAAAGCCTTCTCTTCCCCAGGCTCTTCTCAATCCCAATTCTCTTTGCCTTTCCTCATAGGAGAGGTATTCCATCCCTCTAATCAACTTGGTGGCCTCCTCTGGACTTGCTCCAACAGGTCCATGTCCTTCCTGGACTGAGGACTCCAGAGCTGGATGCAGAGTTCCAGGTGGGGTCTCACCAGAGCAGAGCAGAGGGCAGAATCCCCTCCCTGGCCCTGCTGCCCACGCTGCTTTGGATGAGACCCAGGACACATTTGGCTCTCTGGGCTGTGAGTGCACATGGCTGGGTCATGTCCAGTCTCTCACCCACCAGCACCCCCAAGTCCTTCTCCTCTGGGCTGCTCTCAACCTGTTTATCCCTCAGCCTTTATTGACACTGGGGGGTGCCCCAACCCAGGTGCTTGCATTTGGTCTCATTAAACCTCATGTGATGCCTGTTGGCCCACTTCTCCAGTCTGTCCAGGTCCCTCTGGACGGCATCCTATCCTTCAGGTGTGTCAACTGAACCACTCAGTTTGGTGTCATCATGCCCATCACCTTCTACTTAATTTGTGGATACACAAACTAAAATAGGTTTTTACTTTTCTGTGCTTTTTCCCCTTCTCACTATCATTTGCAGATACTGGCAGCATTTACTAAAGCTTGTACAACTTCAGTTCCTTTCAGGATGCAGCATCACTGTTCCCAGTTAGCAATATCTCACTATTATGATATCATGAAAATGGAAGACGTATATAAGTATTAAATAGATAATATTATGTATTGTTATCAAAATTATATACCCTTCAAATCTGTGCACACCAACCTTAAGGCTCTAGAAATGAATCATGTTTTTTATCATATTTATATAGTTTCATATATCATGTTCTAGGTACCAATGTGAAGAGTTTCCATGTTTTGATAACTAATCTGCTGTTATCACAGAACATTTTGCTCACATACTAAGGTCCTGGCTAAAGTTGCAGTCACATAACCACAGATTTCCTACGTGTATACCTCTTTTAGTACAACTTTCAGACTGATTCCTCTAAAGCCTTTTTCTCCTCACAATTTCTGTGCAAATCACTGCACTTTCAAAATATTCCTATAATTTTTTATCATTGTTTCTAGCAAAAACAGCGGAAAGTGAATTATTTAAATAAGGTGTAGCAAACACACAGTTTTAGAAAAATTTCCAGGTCAATGATCAAGAAACAGTACCTGCATCCTAAAGGTGGAGTTGCATGAATTGGCAGAGTGCTGATTTGTTGCAATGTGAAGAAGTATCTCCAGCTCATTGGATACTTCACTGAAGAAATTCCTCAGTGTGTTCTCTATATGAGAATTGGACTCAATCAATTTCCATTAGTGGGAACGCTATCTCTGGGGGAAAAAAAAAACAACCAACCAAACAAAAAAACCCCAACAATAAAAAAACCCCGGCAATTTTTTAACGCACAGAAACAGCCTGTAATTATCTTAAACTTGTCAAAAATTAGAATCCTTTTGGCTTAAACAGAACTCAGATGTGGAGATAATAAGGATAAATGAATGGATACTTGTGTGACACTATTCAAGAATTAACTTTTGGTCCCCCAAAACTACCGAACTTCATTCTTCCAAGGTATTTTCCAAAACAGCACCAAATAAGCCACTAGATATGTTGGCTTTTCCCCATATAGTACATACCCCATAGTGGCTGTCCACACAGATCCCCCAGCAGCATTGCAAATTCAGCTGTAGGGACATGGTGGGTTAACGTTGGTCAACTGCCAGACACCTATACAGCAGCTCTCTCCGAAATCCCCTCTGAGACAGGAAGGGAGGAGGAAATGGAAACCTTGCAGGTCAGAACAGAGAGACCACTCGCTGAGTACCCTCATGGGCAATACAGACTTGTCAAGAATTAATTTAGCTTATTGCCAATTAATAACAGTGTTGGATGGTGAGAAATAAAGGGCAAAAATTAAAACATCTTCCCCCCACCTCTCGCCTTGTTTTCCCAGGCTCAACTTCACTCCTTCATTTCCAGCTCTACTTCCTTTCCCCCAGTCCCGGGCAGCACAGAGGGTCAGGACAGGGATTGTAGTCTGCGTGGGGCAGCTCTCCTCTGCTGCTCCATCCCCTTTGCACTGCTCCCTGCTCCAGCCTGTGGCTTCCGTGGGCTGCCATCCTTCAGACGAACCTGCTCCAGCCAGGGGTTTCCATGGGCTGCAGGTCCTGCAGGGCATGGCCACCTGTCACTGTGTGACTCTCCCCAGGGGCTGCAGGGAAGCCACACTCTGGTGCCTGGAGCAACTCCCCAACGTCTGCTACTCCCTCATTGCCGTCCATTTTGCTGTTTTTCACCATTTAAAAAAATTGTGTTTGGCACAAAAAACCAAAATTTGCTTTCCCCAAAGCAGCCGCAGCAGGGCTGCGGGGCTCAGCCGAACCCTGCGGTGGCACCTTGGAGCCGGCTGGGATCGGCTGTGCCCGGCTGCGGCAGCCTCTCCGCAGGGAAGCTCCTGCGGCTCCTCCCTGCCAAAACCTCAGCTCCGGCACCTGGCAGAGGAGGTAAGGAGACTCCAAACCACAGTTTGATGCATCTCACAAGTGCATGGCCTGTTCTTAAAAGCACGTGAAGTAGGTCAGGTTTGAAAGGGATGCAGCTGTCTAGATACTCTGAGATAATGCAGCTTGACCTACAAATTTCCGATGTGCATTGGATGTCCATAAAATGCACTGGAATAATATGTACCTAAAGTTTATTTTTATAACTCAGAATCAATTAAAATATGTGCTACAAGACCTGAATCTTACAAAACTGAATAATCTGAAGGATTTGTTTATCAGTTTTATATATTCTGTTGTAAATGCTTAGACATTTATGCCAAGCAATAATGTGCCTCTGGTTTCTGCCCAGCAGACCCTGTCCCTATCCTTCCATTACCATGTCACCATCCACACCTGATTGATGGTGCTTCAGGACTTCACAGTCTGAGATTAATGACTAAGTTCCCACATCTTGGTCCTCTGATTCTGATAGAAGAAGTGGGATTTGAATTGTGGAGGTTAAGAAACGAAAATATTTTTCCTGCCTTGCAATGGCTGAAAGGTCATTCTTGAGCTCAAGTTGTTTAAATAATTTATTGTGAGCTACTGAGTCATAACAGAGTTACTGATCTGTCTTTTACTACAGTGACATTCTATTTTTTCAACTCTGTATTTTTTTATTCTATGGTATTAAATAGCTCTCAGTCTGCAGTAACCAGAAATGTTTAAGCGTGCTGCAACTGCATAATGACACATCAGATCTGTACCTTTCACAGTGTGTGTAGCAGAGAAGTGCCGCGGTGGGATTACATGCTAAAAAGAAGTGTTTTGCTTGGGAACAGCATTCCTCTACCAGCTTTGAGTGCATCATTTATTTTCTAAGCAGCCTGTGCATACTCACTTTGCAACAGGAGATGATTTGAGACTCCAATGCTGATCTACTTTTTTCATTTCTGCATTGGCACTGAGAGCCTTCCTACTTCATTAAACTTGTTTTCTTTATTTTGTGTGCTTCAGTGTTCTGTGCAGTCTAGGGGGTTGATATATACCTTATTATAGCTTTTAGTAACTCTGAAAAGTCACCTGTAAGATAAAATTGTTAGTATTTCACAAATTTAATTTTGTAGTCAAATAACAAAGTATTTTTATTTTCCCCACCTAACTTAAAATATTTTTAATTACTGAAGACATTCTGGATCACATTACTTGAGGGAATATGGAAATCCAACCCATTGAAAAATGTATCCATCAAAATTACTTTCCAGTTTCTAACTACTTTGCAAAATTTTCCCTCATCATAACTGCAAATGCTTCTAGTTGCTGTTGAAAACAGTCAGAACACCTTTTCTCAAGTAAGACTGCACAATCCTCCTCTTCACTTGTTCTTTTTTCCTTGTCTCTTTTTTTGACCCTGAGCAATGATTATGGACTTGAGCTATGGCCTCTTCAGGGATATGGGTCTCATTATGAGAAAATGGTCCCACTGGCAGAAAATAAAAAGTATAGGAGAGAAGAACCACAACAACCCACATATAAAGAAGGAAAAAAAATGCCAGATCCTATCATGAAGCTGTTGGCTCCATGCAGAGCTAGTCCCTGTGCTGGTTGTATTTTGGCAGCATAGCCTGGTTGAGGACAGAAATTCATCTCTGTGGGCAAGGGACCCACAGGCTGCCACAGATTTCCACCCTTTCAGCTCTACAGCCCAATTCCCCCATCAAGCCACTGGAGACTCTCCTCATGCAGTTTCCTCTCTCATCCTGCACAAAGTGTTCTGCCCAGGCTGAGGTGGGGCATCCTTAGAGTCTCTTCCCAGCACAAAAAGAGGTGGAAGCTTAAAACAAGAAAGGTAAAGAGTATGGAAAATCATAACACTGAAAATGAGCTATGGAAAATGTGCTTTGAAAAGGGAAGAACTGCTGGTTAAATGAGCATACATTCAATTTATACGTCTGCTGGGCATTAACAGGTATCAGGAGAGGAAGGTGATAGATGTATTTTTTTGCATCATGTTAAGAAAAAACCTCAACTTTTACTTACCTCATTGTTAGATCTGTTATTGGTACTGCTTGCATTTCACAATTAGGAATGAATTATCTAAAGCTTACAAATGTCTTCAAAATATTAATTTTTTTTTTTTGGAAGTGTTTCCCATTATGTGAAATCAAAGTGTTACAAAAATCAAGTTAGTATGTTAGCAAATATTTGGCCTAGAACTTGAATTGCTGTCTTGACTAGACCAGCTTTATGTAGGCAAGGCCCCATCTGAACACACTTTTCTGCTTGTATTTGTTTTTCTCACAAACAAACTGTCAGATGTTATATTCAACTATGTTTGAAATCAACAATTTGGAAAATTATGAACCACTGTCATCTTTGTTGGACATTCTCTGAAACCATTATGAAACGTGAATGAAACCATATTCTTTAGATGTATTAAGAAAAAGGCTCAAATTGTGTCTCATTGTTTAAGCTATGCTTAGTTGCTGGCGTTAGTGTGACCCTGATCATCAGCCATTAACATGACTTCGATTTTGCTTGCACTACAAGGATCACCAGAGCTCGTGGAGTGGTGTGTGGTTTGCACTGATTTACATGATGAAAATTGGATAAAAGGCAGTTTTAGTAGATTACGCCTAACTTGATCCCTTTTTTTAGACAAGATAAATAATTTTCTTGACAAGGGTAATTCTGCAGACTTGATCTATTTGGCATTCAGTAAAGCTTTTGGCACAGTGATACATGGGAAATTGTTAGTTAAGCTGAAGAGGATGAGGATTAGTAAAAGAATGTCAATACAGTAAGGCATTGGACAAAGAGGAGACAATGAGGTGTGTTGTGTTGACAAATCCTCAGGCTAGATGGCTACTGCTGGTGAAATTCCCCACGGAGCAGCAGTTGCTTGGCCTTAGCATCTGCTTGGCAGTTGCTTGGTCATAGCGAGGCATCTGCCAGCTGAGGCTCTTGGTGAGACAAAGTTTAGAGGCACTGCCAGGGCTGGCTGATGAGTGTCTGGTGATTGGACCAAAAAAAATGGACTGACCGTAAGGTCACAGTAAGGAACAAAGTGAGAAATACAGTGAGGCAAAACAGAATAGTACACCTAGAACTAAATATAGGAATTTCTGCTGTCAGCTGAGCGCTATCACATGGAAATGAAAAAAGTGAAAGAAATACTTGTGGATACTATTTGTCCAGAAGGTAACCAATGTGATGAAGCTGTGGAGGCAGCAGAGTGGACAGTGGCTTACAGTCCAGGGCATTCTAACCACTCTGAGCTCTTTCCAACTGGCTGTATTTAGCACCTTATTTAAAACTGGTATATAATTTCACCTATATTGAAGGAAACTCAACTCAAAAATAAAATGATGATACAAAAATGCAGCTTGGATAAGCAGAAAAGAGAAGGACCCCATTTACAAACCACTATGAAAGCACAGGTTTAGAATAGCACGAGTATGGAGGGGACATTATAAAGACATTAAAACACAGGAGAATGGTGAGCTAGCTCAAGTCAGGCTAGTATCATCAGGCAAGAGAATGGGAATAAAGTACTCAGAGATAAATTAAGGTTTAAAATTAGAAGTTCCTAACTATTACAGATGTGAGGATCTGCTGTTTCAGAGGAGCAAAATGGGCACAGGCAAAAAGTAAAAGATGATCTTTATCATCTGATCTTCTGAATGAAACGACATGATTCCTGATTCCATGTAATGAATGAAACCACAGACAAGGAAGTGATGTCGCCCAAGAAGGTCCTTCAAGGATAACTTCAAGGAGTGCTCAGTTGATTTCTTACTGAGCTTGTTTGTATCTTAGCTGCAAATACACAACCACACAGTGTCTAGAGGAGCAATGCACATATTCTGGGAACAGTAGTGCCATGAACACAGGCACAAAAAGCACAGTAGTTCAAAGATGCAGAATCAACATTTCAGTGGTCCTCAACAAAAGTGTGCATTGTCCATCATTTGTCCAGTCATCCAGCTGCATGGTGCTCACTTGTACATCCCCACCTTCCTTGTGGCACTGTTCTCTGTGAGGGCTGGCAGGCTCATGGTGACTTGGTCTTGATCCCCCAGGGCATCCCACATTTCAGTTAAGCTCTATATTGTTCAGTGAGAGGAAAAATAAATCAAAATATTGAGAGATGTACAACACATGATGCCAGATTTGCGTCTTATTCCCATAGACACCTCATTAAAAAACAAAAAAAACCAAAAAAAACCCCAAAAAACAAAAACCAAGCAAGATTTCCTAGTTAAAAAAAAACCAAACCAAACCAAACCAACAAAAAACCCACCAAAAAACCAACAGCCTTCTAATTCATCTCCACCTCTGTGCCCTCTTAGGAATATAATGTAAAGACCTGTATTATACCTAGGAGCTGTACTGTGCAGGTTTAAACCTCTGGTCTCTGCTCAGCTAAAGATCTTGTCAAATCAATGGATATTTTCTGTAAAGAGTATTATTTAGCAGTGTCATTGCAAAATTTATTCCCATACCTTAGGCTTCCCTAAACAGTTCCTTGCCTGCCTTGACACTTACTTCTTTATACAGACATTGTCCTAGATGGGTTTTCTAGGATCATTGATTTTAGTGTGTATACGCTTGCTTCAAAGGTTCACTTTGCATGACTCAAGGTTAAATATATTTATGTTACACAATTGTACCAGGCAAATGAGCCCTGATTTATGAAGTATTGATATGTGCCTTAAACCATGGCAAATTCAAAGCCAAGCTGATCTCAGCTTACTTTGAATCTTAAAAGGAATGCATTTTCTGAAATACATTCTGCATTATATACATAGATGACTTGTGCCACAACCTCAGAAATAAATGAGGTTGTGGTAGATACAAAGCTGTGTATTTTTTGACACTGGTCTAATCATAACATAATTTACTATTTGAAGTGGTTTTCCTCCCCCTTATGAATGGTCTATGAATTATAAAGATCTCAACCTGAGATTACCTTAGCTATATTTGGTGTGCTTACAACTGGGGAGCCCTTACAGAAATTTAACAGCTAACACAAGCGACAAAGGGGAAAAGATGGTCGAATTTTCAGCTACATCTTCAGTGGCACAAAAATAAATGCTCTATTTCTAATATAATCTTAAAAGCCAGGGGTGCATCCTGTGAGCTCATCTCCGACACGCGGGGGTGCTGAGCCCTCGGCAGCTGAGGTGCAGAAACACCAAGGACAACCGCACTGTCAAGGGTCACCTGAGACGACTCAGACAGAGGGGCTCGCAGCTGCGCTGAAACCCCAGCTTCCTGTTACACAGGATAGAGCTCTTTCTGATGCTATTTTGAGAAGCAAGGTAAAAAGAAAAGCATAGGTTGGCAGTAAAGCAACACACCCAGAGCTCAAAAGCAGCAGAATCTTTGCACACCAAGAGATCTTCATTTTTTCATATGTAAGTAGTTTTCTTTTTTTGCTTTTTCATACCACAGGTATTTCTCAGAGTGTTGTGAATTACCATGGAATTAATTTAAAATCAGCAGATTAACAATTTTTCTTTCTAAGTGTTGAACATTGATACATGGAATTATATATATTCTTTCACAGGCTCAGGTCATGGCTACTCGTCACTAAGGATCCTATGGCATGTTCTGCGAAAACCCTGGTGTAAGGACATAGGACGCAGGTGATTCTTCCTCACTGAATGCATAGGGTGCAAGATGGACCCCAAGTTTTTAAAATTTTGTTCTGAAGGTAGTAGATAATCTAAGCAATATTATTTATAAGATTAATATAGAATTGGTGCCCTGGAAAGGATACACTGCTATTTTGTTTATGTTCTCCAGAGCACTACTTTGTAACTTTTCTCTTACACCTAGCCAAGAAATACACAAGCAGGCAAGCAGAACACACCCTGCTCCTTTATGCCATAGCAACTTGGCGGCCAGCAACGCGGCCCGCAAAAACAAGTGCTAAGTGCTGAACTTCTTTTGTGTTGAACGATTTCAAGTTAAATTTACCAATCTTTTATGACAGAAGAAACATGGCAGTTAGACACCTCAGTTTGATGCAGTAAGTTATTACATACTTCTACAGGATCTTTTAAAATGCAGATTTCTTACATTCTTCTGATACAACACGTTTTAATGGAGTATAAGCATATATTAATAAATTATTTGGCTTCCTATGAGTTTGTAGCATACCCTGATTAGCTGAGAGGGGAGAATATTTTAAGCAGACCTTTCGAAAAGTTGATAGCAATGAATAAATACCGTATTAATATATATTACAGAGCTATATGAGGGTATGTGATTCGGTTGATGTTTCATTAAGAGGCATATTTAATATGCAATAGAAAATTATTTACTCTCCACAAACAGGACCACAATCTTCAAGTGTTAGCTGCTCACATGTCTCAATTAAGACCAATAAAAATAGATTAAAAAAAGGGTGGGGGGGAGAGAAAAAAAAAAAAGAGAAGAAATCATCGCAGACTGACGGAAAGCTTTCCCACACAACCTCATCTTCTGCGAGTCCTTGCTACTTCGCAGGTTGTTGGCAAGGGCGAGGGATGGCTTTGGCAACCCTCTGCTTTTAACTCCCTGCACCCCGGGGCGGGGGCTGCGGGCAGACTCCCTCTCGCTGGTCCCCGCCCGCCCTCGCACCGCCACCGCCCGCAATGTCCCACCAGCTCGGAGTGGCCGCGGGCCGTCGGGCCACCCGGCTTCGCACCTCGGCGGTGCCGCCGGCTGCCGCCAGCGCGCTCATTGCCCGTGCGGCCGGGGCACCGAGCGGCCCG
>VWZT01005007.1:268056-342367 GCA_013397055.1 Pachycephala philippinensis
CAGGGCTCGACGTGCCGCCCGCTGTCGGGCTGGTCCCGCTGGGGCAGTGCGGAGTGCGCGGCGGTGCGCGGCCTCCCCCGGGCAGGTGGTTGTATCCCCGCGGCTGTGCGCGGTGTCCGCTCCGGTCTGGATCAAACGAGGTTCTTCGGGACTGCGCGCCGGAGCGCGGGCTGTCGTGCGGCTGGAGTTTGGGAAGGCATCGGTGGGCAGGGTGTGCGCTGCCAGCGCACCCACAGGAGTGTCTGAAGCAGAGCCCAAGTGTTTACTTAAAACCAGAACTAGCCGTATTCCCTTCGCTGTGTAAGTCTTGGGGCAGAGAAACGCAAATGGACTCGTGTGCAGGGCTCTGGATCCGCTCGTGTGGGTTTTCTTACTGATTAACTGGCTACTGATTGCCTGGGATTACTTTGGAAAAACGCAAATCCCAGCTAATATCTGTGCTGACCATATATAGAAGTAGTCGCAGACAGAAGTACTGTAACTTCAATATTGCTGACACAGGTCGAGAAACTTTAATAATAGCAAGCCAAAGCCGGGATCTGTCCTGAGGATGTTTTTGTCCAAGGGATTTATTTTCCTGTGTTTGCATCCTACATTGACTGAATTATTCATGCTGTTTGTTTGTTTGTTTACCTGCCTATACACCTCAAAGTTAGTGAATGATATATTGATTTTATTTTGTCTGCGTCTATTTAATCTGGCATTGTTTGGTTTGCTTACTTGTCTTGGACCAGGACTGCAGTAGGGAACGCTGCTTTTTCTGGAATGGAAGACTGGCTTGGTAGCTTTTAGAAACGTGCCTCAGCTTGGAAGCGAGCAGGTTGCTCATACAGTATCAATTTTCCATGGCATGGAAGAAGTATTGTAGGATTTTCTGATGTTGTGTGTTTTGTTCTCTCTTTAAAAATAAAAAAAACCAACGTTGGGTTGAGTTTTTTTTTTTTTAAATAGCTCTGCCATTACCAGAAGCTTTTATGTGCACATTATTGTCCTATGGAGCAATGTGAAGACTACATTTTCCAGTGCTGAATCTCATTCAAAGTAATGTGCTTTTATTACGGTGTCATGTGCATGTTAACAGGGTAACTCCAGCAACAGGGAACAAGAATCCCTTGACTTGAGCTGAAATATTGAAAACAATTCTCTCAGACTGTTTTGGATATAGCGGTTTTGCTGAATTTCAGTAACAAAGAAATGAAATGCTCCAGGGATAATCCAGTATGAAATTCATCTGACTTGCTGGCAGCTATATCAAAACATGTTGCAAGTTCTCTTCTTCTACCAGATACACTTTGCCATCAAAACCAGAAATTCAGTTTTATATCCTTTCACGTTTAATTCAAAAGAAATAGAACCTAACCTAATTTATTACAGCAACTGTCATGAGGTGTAAATTCATCTCATTTTCAAGTAGATGAATAGTAACTTTCTGGAGGGAGCTGATTGCGTACTTTTTATCATGTATCTGTATATTGTCGAGTGCAGTGCATTTTTCTTTCTGTTACTGAAAAGAAATTAATCTTACTCATAATAATATAGTCTGCATCCAACAGCTTATTAATATATTTTAAAGCAGCAGTCTCAGAGGCAGGTTTTCATAGTGAAAACCAACCATGACCATATGAAACATCATAAACCCAGTGCTCAATGGTGCCTTAAATTACAGTTCTAGGTATTAGTGTTAAGGAGTAAAACGTGTTGGTTAATTTGTAAGCTGGTCTAAAAAATTGTCATAACTTACTACATGCTTCATTCTAAACCTATACTAGCTACTCTAAAACTATCCAACCTCCCTTTCTTGGATTAGTATTTGGATTTTAGTCTTAATGCTATGAATGTTTTCAGGGTCAAATCCTGAAATGCTAAAGAAATTCTTGTGATGACTAATGTGGAAATTTCTTCCACATGAATACTACAGCGTTATGGTTCTTATGTTCATATCTTCCATTCTCTCTCAGTCTTGATTGTAGCAGACAGCCTAATTGTGTACTTTGTGCCAGCAATTACTGTGCTTACGCAGTGTTATGTGACTCAAAAAGGAAGGGGTGCAAAAGGTGCTTGACACTAGGAAAACGTTTGAAGTGATCTGGATGACCTTAATTAATATTGTTCATTATCATATTACGGCTTGTTTGCCATTAAGAGGAGATGGTGTTCTGAGGACGAGACAAAGTATCTGTGCAATATTTGAAGGCAATGAAAGCTCTGCTCAGTGCATCAAACCACATGGTTGCTTAGTTTAGTACAAAATATGATACAAGGGTTTACTAATATTAATGTTATCCCTTACTGTAATGGCAGATTCTCTTTAGTGAAGATATATAATTAAGCTTTAAAATAAGGAGCAGTATGTATGAGATTATGTGGGGGAAGATACGCGATGCCATCTCAGTATCCTTATCTGTATTTAAGTGCTGTAGTTTCTGAATATGTAACAGATGTTTAAATTGATCTGTAAGCTTGTAATGAAAAGAAGGAGTCTGGTAACACCAAAAGTTTTCTGTTTCACAAATCCATTCAACAGTGTTGCTGCTTTCTCTGTGACTTTCTTCTGTGTCTTTGTTCTATTGAAGAATATCAGTTCTGCTAGGCTGCATGGCTGCTGTGCACGTGAAACTGTCAGGTGCTGGGAGAGTGGCCATCACCTACACCTCTTGAAGCACAAATTGTGCCTCTCAGTCCACCCAACAGTGTTGCAGCATATACGAGTCTATGTTCCTGCTGGTGTTGGGGTGCAAAACATTATAGATAAATTTAGTATTAGCCTGGTGTGCCATGATTAGATTAAGACTTCATGCTCAGGAGTTGTTTATGTCTTATTTTTGTTTTAAGAGAGGATAAGAGCAGGCTGCAACGTTTTCTATTTCTTGTGCCTTGGTTGAGTGCCAGCAGAACACAACCTTGTCCATGCAAGCCTGGCTAGGAGATTCAGCGAGGGCAAAGAGAGAAGCCATTCTCCTGAATGTAAAATGTTGCAATTACTGTGTGTAAAATAGGCGATGAGGAACGATTAACCCCCTTGCATATTCCAAGTATGTGGTTTCATGCTGGAGGCATCTGTTGGTGTAAAGGAGGGAAGGCTTAAGTGAGTTTTTTTTTATTAAATGTTTGCAGACTGAAGGCAAAGTCTTTTCTACGGTTGGAAAATCTTTAGAAAAACAAAAGATGTCAGTTGTATTACAAATGATAAATAATCAGTTGCTGAAATGAAAGCTAGGGGTTGTTTCATACTTCTCTAAATTAATCTTGATGGAGATAGTTACAGAGAAATATTTAATAATACAGCTCCAGTATGGATTATCAGAAAATGTTTTCCTGGGTATGATTTGAAAATGCAGATACTTGTCAATGCCGTTACTTTTCCTTCTCTGTTTTGTGTGCTTTTTTTCTAAAGATGGAGTAAACAAAAACCTAACTGTTTAATTTAAAACAATTTCCTGCAAGCAAAATCAAAGTTTTGTTCATTTAGGCCAGTGCAATATAGCATTGTAGCCACAGTATCAGAGTGCCATGCATGCCAAACATCTGATAAAGTGGCTGTTCTATGTTGTGGGTGTTAGGCCTGGTCTTGATCTCCAGGAGGTTGTGGCTGCTCTGCTAGTTTGTAGACAGTTCTTTTGGGGGTAATGAATGTGACTGGGGGTGGTTCCAGGATTGTCCAGTTACATTCAACAAGTTGATGGACTTGTGCTCTATAATGATATATATTTCTATATTTTTCCTTTCCCTCTCTGGATAAGAAGGCCGTGTGATGATGTGTAAGGTTAATCTCTCACCTTATTTGGATGATAATCTGTCCTTCTTCATTCCCACGGGAAGAAGACTAATTATGACATACAAAGGTTTATAATACAAAAAGTCAAAAGTTTACCTCTTACAAATAAGTTCATAGACGACTGAGAAATTTGGAAGGAAGGGATTGAAAAAGATGTTTGAAGTTACCAGGACATGTCTCTGTGTGTACATCACTTCTCTTAAAGAAAACAATCTAATCTTGTTGCTGGGGGTTGGCCATGGGGCTTTGTACAATATTATTTGCGTGCTGAGCTCTAGGTGTGTTTGTGTGTAACATTTTGTCCATCACTACCTTACACGATAGCATTTGGTGTACTGGAGCCAAATGCTGAGGGCTCTTCTTGGACCTTTAAGGCTCCATGTGAAGTATGAAGGGACAGCTTTTCAGGTCAAGCATATACAGTCGTGACAACAGACATCGTCCTGCAGCCTCGTTACTCCTGTCTGTCCTTCTCATAAGCAGGAGAAGACCCTTCCAGCATCTAGGATTAATGGGTTTTAAGAAAGCTTCCCAACGTTCCTGTGTGAAGGTCTGAGGTATCAGCTGTAGCATCTAAAGGAAATAAACCTGACAGTTTTGAAGGGGAAAAATGCTATCTATCATCTGCAAGGATTTATAAAAAGCCTCCATTATTTCATTATGAAATAAGTAAATTCGAGTTCAGTAATTATGTGGGTTTCTAGTAGTGGGAAATACATTATTAAGGCTGTCAAATCATACTTTACAAAAATCTCACGAATACTTACTGAAGAAGCAAAGTGTTCCATTTCCTTCAGCCTTGCACTACAGTCACGTAGAGCCATTCTATATCCTTTATAGGATTGAAATAACAAGTCAAGTCTTAAAAAAACCCCCAAAACCTTAAATACCTGGACTACCACAAAACCAAATAATTTGGTGAGATAATAGCAGTCTTGGTGTAGAAAATTAATTACCTCTTTTGGTTTCGTGTGACCTGGAAAACACTTACCTGCTTCATGGCTGTTAATCAGGGATGAGAATACGCAGATCATTATCTTGAAGCCACATACTTGCATTCACTAAAAATGCCAAAGAAAGGTCCCTGCAAAGCACTGAAAGAACAGTGTCAAATCTGTAGAGAAAAGTATTCGATTCCCCTTCCTGATACTAATGTAGAGGAGCTTGTCCCACAGGGTGCCGTTATGTATGAAAGGAGACGCGTCCCTGTGGTCTTATGGGAATTCCTGAAACACAACAGAGGCTGAGTCTATCTCGAGGTATTAAGGCAGCAATATTCATGCTGCATGTACTGAAGCATGAAATATCCATTATGCTTGCTTTTATAGCTGCCAGCTCTATACTGGTCACCTATGCAAAATCTTACTGCCTTTTTTTTTCTTTTTTTGGCCAAAGCCTTTTAGCACTTTCCCATGTTTCTCTAGTAAAAATTAATAGTGCTAATTGCCACTTCTTTTATCATTAATTTCTGAATCAACACGAAGTATTGCTATAGCAACAAATCCTTTCGAACTTCACTGCAGACAATTAGTAGGAGAATTCAATCTCAATATGTAATAAGCACAATTGTAAGAACTATTCGAAGGATTAAGGAACTTCCTTTTTAAAAAGAAGGGGAGTAATGCAAACACTCAAAACTGTCATGAAAGAACAGAACTTGAAAATTTTCAGCATTCTCTTCTTATTAATCATCTCTAGTTCCTGTACAAAGGTGCATAGTTGCTTTGAACAAAATAATTACAGCACACTGTGTCTCCTCGGAGAAAAAATACATCATTCTGTGGAATACTCTGGAGACTTTTATCTCTGAGAATAATAATGTTTCGACATAAATTGCTGCATTTTCTTTCGAAGGATGGTTGTTCTTCAGCCCTGACAGTGCATGTGCAGGAAAACCCTAAGTAGGTTTCAGGATTAGCTGGACAGCAAATAATCCAAATTTATGAAGTCAGAATTAGATGGTGCTTTATCACCAGTTGAAGCATCTTTTTCATCAGAATGGATTGCTATTTGCATTTTACCTTGTCATCTCTCTTGATAACAGGCAGACAGGGGAAGTTGCATATAAGCACACACAAAAATCAGGAGGCATAAGGGGTGTAGGAGTGCCAAATACCTGAGAAACACTGGAATAAAAGGGAAAGGCCTTGCACTGCAAGCCCATGATCGATGCTATTACCTGTGACAGATTTTGAGGTAGTGAAAGCTTGTAAATCTTTAGGGGGTGCTATGCTTCTAAGGGTGCTGATTGCATTGAAAAAATGTTGTGTGAGAAGAAAGTATAAGGTCAGGTGAAGGGTACAAATGATAAAACTGTAAATTAAGGAAACAAAGAGGATAGTCAAAGGGAGGGCAGTGCTTGTGAGAGGAAAGTCTGAACAGAGTTTCCTGGGAGCCTGTGACTCTTGCATACAGGACAGAGAAAAGAAGGGCGAACAGTAAAAGACTCAGAAAGAAATGGAACAATGTGACCCTAGCTGCTGAGGGGAGAACGCAGACGTCCTGGGAAGGACATGATGGTTTCCTGGGGAAGACAGGTTGTTTTGTGGGTTCCTCCTTCACCTCGTGGAGGGGGTGGCTTCATAATGGTGCTTCACTGGATGTCGAGGCTGCTTCTTCTGTGTATTATCAAAGTATGTCTCTTTATATGCAGTGCCCCCACCACTCAGTACACCATCTGTGGTTACCCTGGCTGTACTGTTTGCCTTGCAGATAATAATGATTGCAAGGAAATAAATACTGAAAATGCAATTGCATGCAAGGCCACACCTCTGCAACTTTTTCTTGTCAGAACACTTCTTCTTGGAGAGCCCTTCAGCGCCCTCTGAAAACATCAATGTTACCGTTTTCAAGCAGTCAAAGTTTTAAATTTCTCTTCAAGTTGTATCTCTTGGGTCTTCTTTTTATTAGCATAGTGATGTGGCTTTGTTAACTGGGAAATCTTAAAGAAAAATCTGCAATAAAGGCTAAAAGAACATTACAAGAGACAACAGTGAAGAAATACTGAGTGTCTTTTACTTCCAGGATTTTTGGAAGACAAATGATCCCTGGAATATTTATTTATGTTAATATTGTTCTAAAATATCTATTGCAGAAAACATCTAGTAGCTCAGATAGCATCTGAACAAAGTCGGTTTAGCAGTGTATCTTAAGAAGAGATGGAAAAAAAGAAGGTATGGAGTCCTATCTTGGGCTTGAACCTGCTGAGGTAAATTCAAGGAGACTTAACTCTAGTTTGGAGGAGCTCCAGGATAGTCCCGGGATATCAAATGTGTTTGTATTATTTTTCTGATCATTGCTTTGTGTAAAATTGTCTTGTATTTTCTGTGGAAAGAGATGGAAAAAAAGTCTCTCTTAAGAAAAAAAGACAGATTTTTCTCTGGAAGACAGAAGAAATTGATCTCTAGTGTCTGGATACAGTATAAAAAAAGCTAACAAAGAATGACTTTAGAGCAAACACTCGTGAAAGCTCTACATTGAAGCAAATATGTGTGAAAGAGAAACAGAACTACAACTCGAGGGGTAAAGGATTGGGCTGTAGAAAATAGTTGCTAAAAATACTGCTATACAATGCAAAGGCAACTAGTATAAATAGAAAAGCAATGAGAATAATTTGTAGCTCCCATTTCTGGAAACTGCAGTTCAATAGCTACTGGCTGCTGGTGATGTGTTAGGCACATGTATTGGTTCTCCTTTTCCTTGGTGTTAAAACTGCAGTGTGATATGGGCATACATCAACAAGTCTGAAGGCAATGTCTGACTTTCCTGTTGCTAGACAGTCATAGGTATGTGCCTTGGATTGTCAGGTCTTTCCTTTTCAGTCACACATGCAGCTTTCCCTGGAAACGCATAATGCCTACTAAGACTTTCAAATAAAAATATGAGTGACTGTTAATTTTCCTCCTGTTTCCTATCTCCATTCAAAAAATTCAGTTTTTTTTTGAAAGCAAGTATGGAAGGTGAAGATGAACTGTACTTTTCAGAAGCAGCAGACGGTGTTTATACTGTTCACTACTGAGTCAGTAATTTTCATTCTCACTCAGCTCAATGAAAGCTGTGTTTGTTTGCCAAAGGGAATGCTAAAGAGGCAAAAATGTGCAAGCAAGATTGGAAAAAGGTTTATTGGGTTCACGTGGCTGGATTTTGGTAGCGGGGGGATGGCAGGGGCAGGCTCTGTGTGAAGCTGCTAGAAATTTCTCATATGTCAGATGAAGCCAGTGCCAGGCAGCTCCAGGATAGTCCCGATGAT
Organism: Pachycephala philippinensis; assembly: GCA_013397055.1. NCBI lineage: Eukaryota > Metazoa > Chordata > Aves > Passeriformes > Pachycephala > Pachycephala philippinensis. Next base: position 276,081 of record VWZT01005007.1, read on the forward strand.
GGCCAAGGCTGAGCCCATCTGTGATGGTGGTAGCACCTCTGGGATAACATATTCAAGAACGAAAAATGTTACTGTGCAGGACAGCAACTCTGTAGTTCCAAGAGCAGTGAAGAAGGAGGAGAGAGCAGGGATTCATTCCCCAGCAGCCCACGGTGAAGCAGCTGTGCTCCTGCAGCTCATGGAGGGCCATGATGGAGCAGAGATCCACCTGCAGCCCACGGAGCAGACCTGTGCCAGAGCAGGTGGATGGATGCTCAAAAGAGACTCTGACTGTGAATCTCATGCTAGAGCAGGCTTCTGGCAGGATCTGTGGGCCCAGGGAGAGGAGCCCCTGGAGCAGGCTTTCTGCCACACAAGCATGGATCAGGTTTGCTTGTGACCTTGCAAGGGACAGTTGGAGCAGTTCATGAAGAAGTGCAGTCTGTGGGAAGGACTTCACTTGGTGAAGTTGGTAGAGGACTGTCTCCCGCGGGAGGGACCCCGTGCTGGAAGAGGGGAAGAGTGTGAGGAGCTCTTGCCCCTGAGGAGGAAGGTGCCTTAGAGGCAATGTGTGATGAACTGAGTGCAGACCCTAGTCAAGGGAGAAAGCTGTCTTTATGATTCGGGTTTAATTCTCATTATCCTACTCCAATTCTGATAGGGAAAATTTTCCAAATTACTACCAAAGTGGAGTCTGTTTTGCCCATGATCTCAGTCAGTGAGTGGTCTCTCCCTGCCCTTATCTTGACCCTTGAGTCTTGTGCTGTATTTTCTTTCCTCTGTTCAGTTGAGGAGGGGAGTGATAAAGCAGCTTTGTGGGCACCTGGTGTCCCGCCAGGGTCAACAAAAGGTTTGTAAATACAGCAGTAGGTTTGTTCATCTGTGAAAATGGTAGGAGATTTAAAAATGAAAAAAAAAAAAAAAAAGGTGAGTTTAATATATAGAAACCTTTCAGTTAGTCTTTAAAAACTGACTAAGATGTGATAATTTTCTGCTGCAATGTCTCTAGAAATTTTAGATTTTCTTTTGCAGTTATTTTAGTTTGAATACTTCCATCTTAAGCTGGATAGAACTTAAAATAAGTTACAAATTTGTGTTAATTTGGACATTGAACTATTGTGATTCCTTCTTTAATGTCCAAACTCTTTGGGAACTGATGAGTTTTTTGTGTTGGACATCCAAGTTTTAGATTCATATCCAGTGATCAAAAATATTGGATGTTTATTTTCCTGGTGAAAAGTTCATTGATGTATTCATTCAAATCTAATTTTCATTATTATGATTCTGGAGCTCATATTTTGTATGAGCTATGCTTCTTGTTAGCACCACGAGTAGGATCCATTGTTAAAACCACGTTTTTACAAGCTACATAGAAGACAGCTTTAAAGCTATTTACCTTTCCATCCAGTTTGGGGAAGAAAAATGTCATTTGTCGTATTCACTTGTGCATTCATTGTGATGTATTGAAGCTGAACAGATAACATGATTTTTACTAGTGTATGTTAGTCTTCTCTCCTGCCTCCTCCCCAGTTGACAATGTTAAGTTGTTAAATGAAAATCATGACTCTGGAGAGACACTTTTTTCCAGAGTGCTAAGCAAGCATGGATTTAGTTTTGAAGATTTGTATTAAACACTTCCTTGAATTAGGTTGAAAAAAAATGGATTAGGTTGGAAAAAACCCGAAAAAACTCTCAGCCACTCATTTAAGTAAGTGTATGTGGAGTCAGACATCTAGAAACGTGGTTCACTAAATAGGTACTTGGAGTGCAGAACTTCTGTGAAGCATTACATGCTGAAGCTCTTCAGGGCACTGAAATCTACTGCTGATGTTATCTGCCAGGATCAGCTCTTGAATTATGGTTATGGTAAAATCAGACTTTTAAATGCCTGAAATAGAAGAGTGATGATTATGTGACTCTTGTAGGCTGACAGCAACAATCAAGAGAAAAACAAATATGATTTCAAGTTAACTTGAAATAAAATAGTATAGGAAAAGGCTCATCTTGCCTAATTTCTTTTCCACAGTTTTAGTACATGTACACAATTTTAACTTGCTGTCATATTTGGAAGCTAAGAAAATAGACAAATATGACAAAAAGATAAATATGATCAGATATGTTGTTTCCAAGAAGAAAATGTTGGAATTGAAACAATTTTAACATACTGATTACTTTTTAATGTAGCTAGATGTCTAATACCTAGCAACCTGCTAGTATTGGCATGCAGGTTATCATCAGTATTATCCTCATTACATCAGTTGGAAAGTTTTTTTGGTACAGTGAGTCATATAGGTGATCAGTATCGTTTTCTGTGTCAGATATGATCAACTTTTTTCACTTGATATGTTGTTGTTTGGTGGATCGGTTTGTTTCTAGGAATAATGCATTCCTTTTACAACAGCTGTACAGTCTTCCTGCTTCTTCTCTTAAATTTCACTGGTGTACTGTTTTTATAGACGGTAAGGAGAGCAAAGGTTCCTTTAAAAAAACCCAGCAAAGAACAACCCCCACCAAAATACCCCCTGCATAAAAAAGACCCCAGACACAACCCCAAAATCTTATCCTTTTGATTTTATCAGATGGGAACATTTCCTTGATATGGCTCACATAATGGGATGGGTGATAATTTATTTCCATTGTATATTGATTTATGTAACAAGAACACTAGAATAGTGAGAACACTTGGGCTGCAGCCTTTTGTGGTTGTGTGACTCTGGTTCTGCTTTCTGATTCTAGTTGGAATTGGGTGTTGCAATGTCATTAAGGAGAGTGTTTCTGAATCTTAATGCTAGACATACTGAAACCCTGGATTTCCAGACTGGTCCTTTAATTATGCAGATTTATTTTTTTTTAATTGACTGTGTTTTTGAAGCTGTGGTTGTGTTTCATTTTAGCCTAAGCAGTTATTTTCCATTATAGATTTATTTTTTACTACTGTAAAAATAACTTTTGATGGCCTTTCACTTGGCTTTTCAATTGGTAATGCTGCTGCTCCTGATCTAAAAGTAAACAAATGCAAGGCTTTGTGGACTCATTGATAAGTGACTAGAACCTACAATGTTAAATTATTAATTTAATGGATCGTGGGAAGTCTTGCACCTAACTCATGGCCAGTTGCAGGTTAGCATTGTCAGTTTAGGGAATGTAAGATAATTACCATACTGTTTTTGACAGAAGTACTGAAAATAAACATTTCTGTAGGGCATTTGAGAATTCTGATGATTAAGATGATAGGTTATGCTTGGGCCTGAACATGTTTGCTGGAAAGCTGTAGTGCTTCCCTTTTACCCTCCTGTTTCCCTCCCTCTCCCCCTCCCCCAGTCTTTAATGCCAAGTGTCCTGGATTATTAATGATTAAGAGTAATGAATAAATGCAGAAAATGTTCACTAGGCATGTTTGACTAACTCATGCAGAAGGTTGAACTTAAAAGGTACAACACAAAGAGGAAGCACTGTAGGAGTGTTCTTACTTTTGGTAGTTGTATGTATACACCATCTGACTGTTTCTGTCTTACTTAAAAATGTGGGGTGACACCAAACACTGCTAAGCTAAAGGCTGGGTTTTCTCTTTGTTTTGGATGTGGACAAATTGAGGTTTCACTTCAGCCTGTATTTCACTTTCTTTTACTGTTTTTTTTTAAGGTCAGACAAGGAAAAGTGTAGGGGTTTTTTCTGCTCAGTTTTACTTGTGTGTTTCTTTATAATTTTTTTTGAGTTTTCCCTTTTTTTCTACCAAAGATATTACTCTCTCTTAGTTAAATTGGAACAGAAATGTGAATGTTAGAAGTGTGTGGCCAGTTGGTCTTGTTTTAGCTAATGATGTACTTGGAGTGTACGTGTGCAAAATATACTTCAAGGCCTGTCCTAATCAACTTAAGAAAAATAAATTGAAATAAATATCCCCAAACTATTTGCAGCTGTTAAATTACATTAATTTAAATGAGATTAAAGCTATAATATGTGTAGCTATTTTCATATGAAGATAAGCTTAAGCAATATTCTTCCTCTGATCCTAGTTCAGAGTACAACCAGACCAGAATCTTTCATTTGAGGATTCTAACTTCCCTTTTGAATTTCTAGTCTTGTCTTTTTTCCTTCTGTTTGTTAGCTGTATGCAATTTTTCCAAATATTCTTGTTTATATGTTATTTGTGAGTTTGTTTCTGATGCAGTGATCCATATATATATATTAAGACTAGTGAGAATCGTGGAACTGGAATAAATATTCTAAATAGGTAGTGATGCACAAAATCGTAAGAATAGAGGTTTTTATTCATAGCCCTGGGTAGGAACTTTTGGGTTTGATTGTGCTTGTTAATAGATCTCAAATGTGGAAGAAACCATGAACCATTGGAGAAACTTGAGTGAAATGGCACACATGGAATAAGAGTTGAGGTTCTACAGACGGAATCCCAGTTGTATTGTGCATGTGAAGGTAAGAGTCATATTCTGAATCAGCCTGTAAGAGTGAAAGATCCTTGATGCTGTATTGCTGTATTAGTAATAGAATTAATGATGGATTTGTGTTGTTTTGGCATTTTATCTTTTCAACAATATTTGGACAGAGCTGAGAGAGCTGACTGAGAGCTGAGCAATACATTGAACAAAAAGATGAGCAGCCAGTGACTCTTATCAGTAAGCTGTTGAAAACTGCTTGGAGTTTCAATGATATTAATAGGTTATTTGACTGCATTGTTTAGTAGCAAGGCTTTACCTCGCTACTAAATTCTTACTGTCTGGATTTAGTGAAGTGTTATGCCCACTGGAATATTGTGTAAATATATGAAAATTGCTTCAGCAGAAACGTAATGCAGAATGCTTTAAAATGGATAAATGACTCTGTTAAAGTTTTATTCAGTCAGTTCCATGTAGCAAAATAGTTATTGAGTGTTTGCTAGCTACCTGAACTTTACCTAAATTAATGGTCATATAAAGTAAACAAAAATTTCAGATATGGGCAAAGAAAAGGTGATTGAAATAAGGAATGTATCGTCATGAGTTGTACTGTCACCACAAGATGACACAAAATTGAATGTGCACAGTATGTTTGACTGAAAGGCTAGTTTTAGTTCTGTAATTGTAAATATCATGTGCAAACAACCACAGAGGTATGTTGTGACATTTTATCCCGAGGAGCTTAATGTAAAGAAATGTGTGCTAACATCAGAGTGGTTATGAATTAGCCATGCCCTGTTAGCTCACATTTACTTCTATCAATTTGCAGCTCCTCTGAAATCATCTACAGAATACCAACTATATGCACTCAGCTTCTGCCACCCCTGAGAATTTTAAATAACTATAGCTGAAGCTCTTTAGGCCTCTTGAGGCGGGGCGGGGGGAAGGCACTATGTAAGCAGACCTGTGTACCAGCTATTTTGTTTTCCTTTTGCACACCCTTGGTGTTATACGCTTTTGGTTCCTTCTGTGTTGTTTGTTGATCTTTCTGAGATGAAAGTCACTGAAAATGTCAGCTGAGTGTTGCAGTTTCCATACTGGAAAAGCAAGTGTGTAAGTAGTGAATTGTCAATTCCCCTGCTGATATTTAGAAGCTTTGACTGCCAATCCTGTATTTCAGGAGTTCCTTGAAGTTCTTGTAATGAGAGTTGAGCTGAAATACTCAAAACTTCGTATGCTACAAAGTGACTTCATTACATAAAATCTTCAATAAGAAATGTGAAAGAAATAACTCTGACCTGAGGAATTTGTTTACTCTTCTGACAAAGCCTGTAAAAATTACTCAGCTAGCTACAGTCAAGGGAACTTATGTGATTTTTCAGGCATGACCTATGAATCTCTGCAGTTCCACAACAACTGTATTACTACCTCAGAAAACTTTTAAACTCTCTATCTTAGACAGCAGGTGGACATGATACTGTCTAATTTTCACTGAGTTAGTGCTATGGGATTTCCCCTTTGCTGTTCCTGTTAAACCTCTAGGTTTAGTTAATATTCGGAGAAAAGAGATGAGGACAGTTGCCTTACTGAAGAGACAGGCTGGCCACCCAAGAGAGTTTAAGTTTATAATGACTCTAGTCAACGAGGAGGAACTGGGGAAGTTTAAATTTCTGTCATTCATAGATCTGAAATGCAATACTATCAAACTTTGGCATTACCATTATGCTTTGAAAATCTAGACAGATATTTTAGTTTCCATGAGACAGTACAAGTTGTCTGATACTGAGGTATGGGAACCTGGAGTCAATGTCAGGCATGAGATAATGGAAAGTGATGTTGAAATGATTCCCTAGCATGTATTCCTGACATGGACATGTATAAGCATTTGCACAGGCACTTCTCAATGAGGGAGAAATGTCAAGATTTGGCTCTCTGAAGTCTTTGTATGTAATCTGAACATGACTCTCTCATGGTAGGATGCAGCCGTATCCCAAAGTGCTTGTGAGTTTGTAACTGATGGTTACTAATGAATCATCAAGGATTTAATTTTTTTTTCCCCCTGAAAAATGGAGCTGGTAATCTACTTCAATAAAAAACTCTCCTCCTCCCAAAAATTTGCTATAAATCTTTGACCGCTAATCCCATGAAACATTGACCCTGATGTGGGTCAATTGTTTGTGTTTTTTTCTGGGTGCTTAGCTTGAGGAAGTAGTTTGAAAGTGTGTTTCCAGTTTCCCAGCCACCTGTTAGAGCTTGCTTTCTTGAAACTGTTTGTTATTTCTGAGGCTGCTGTATATTTCGCACTAAACTCTAAGGCTGTAGTAGTCAAGTATTTCCGCAAACTGGGTTGCTGACAAACCCTTTGGTGACAAATGTAAGCCAGCATGTTATACTATGTGTCAGTGCAGGAGGTGTGTTTCACGATTAACATGAACTACAAGCAGAACCATAAGCATGTCACAGGAGAGAAGCAAATTGTGTATGTTGGAGAAAAGAGTGAGTAGGTGGATTTTGGATTATCGCATTTGGAAATTCTTGTACAGGGAATTGGGTAGATTTAGCAGTGCTCTTCTGCCCTATTGCTTTTGCTGTAACCAGGATGTAAAGAATTCCTCTGTATGCTCACACAAATGATTCCCCCTTTTTTTTTTATCTGTTTGAGTCTGCTCTGTGCAAAATGAGTTCCTCAGCTGCAGACCACTTCTCCACCAGAAGCACAGTAGTCTGGCAAGCCAGCAGAAGGGGTGAGAACATGGACAGCAATTGCCAGACCGTCATAGTACATTAATTTTACCTTAATTATACTTTGGCCCGTGATTAATACAGGTCATTGCTGCCTGGTCACATTGTAGATCATGCTGAAAATTGTACAATGACAAGTACAATTCCTCTGAGTCATTTTGACTCCATGACTTAAATAACCATTGTTTAAACACAGTAAGGAAGCTGTTTATTTTGAAAATGTTTCCAAGAGATCCTAATCCCCTTTTGGGGTAAATGGAAGAGTTTCTGCTATGAGATTACTCTTAACTGTAGCAAGCAGTCAGGTTGAATACTGAAAAGGAAACAGAAAAGATAGTTGTTCTGCTTTCTCAGCAAATAAAATGAAAAGATTTCTTTGGATTGGGTAGATTTGCTTAGTAGCACAAGGGCTGAGTGGGACAACTTCACAGGTGAAGATACGAGTTGAATGTGTTCTCAGAAGAAGACTTTGGACCAGGAATGCCTAGAAGCAGTCTAGCTCAATGCTTGCACATCAATAAAACACATCACTGAATAAGAAGGGGGAATCATTAGTTTATGATGCATCATTCATTTGCCATGCAAGGTAGCATCAGGTGCCTTGTTATAAGGAGTTTTGAATACTCCTTTTCCTGAAGACTTCCTCAAACATACAGCATTTCTGGTTTGCATTGTTTGTAGATCATGGTCATACTTTTTGTAACCAGTTAGCACATACCTGAGCAAGAACTGCAGCCTTGCTGTCACATCCCTCTTTCTTTCTTAGTAAGCATCCGTCTTTTTGTCTTAATTGTAAATCAGATGTTTTCTTTTTCCATGAGTTTCATATCACATGGTTTAGCTTCAACAGGAAGGTCCAGTGCCTGTGTCTCACAAAGGTGAGAGTTGTGTGTGAGTGACTTGGGGGATGGCTGCTCTGTAGCTGCATCCCCTGCTATCACTACACTGGCCACTGAGCAGCCTTCCAAGAGCCATGCTTTGTCTTGGGCATTTCAAGTAACCACTGCTTTGCCCAGAAGCTATAAAATGCAGAAATCCTGGCGCTACCTCAAGACTAGCTGGGCTTCCTGTGAAGCAAGGACAGGAGCACACCTGGGCTGACAGTCTCTGTGTGTACCTTGTTCCTGTTCATCACTCAAAGCCTTTGGAGAAAAGCCCTGCCAAGGGGAAAAGTAAAGTCTCAACTGAGTCCTTGGGAAGTCAGAAATGTATGCTTGAACCCATGGGTTCAATTCTGTGCTGCCTCTGAGGATACTGTTCGGCCTGAGTAATAATTGTAAACTCTGTGCATGGGCTTTTCTTTCTGATATAAGTTACCTCAAGATATTTACGTGGCATTTACATGCCTTTTTACTGCTGGTTGAATGTTACATCTTTACTTTACAGAAGATGATTCAGTGGGGTCTCTGTTTTGCTGTTAAAAAAATCTTGAACAGTAATAATTTGGATTGAAACCAATCGATTGCAAAATTGTAAAGCCAACAGATTCAGTTTCATTTAAAAGACAAAAGATTTTATACTTCTGAGTTTCTTGTGTGTTTATATAAAAAGCTGTGTGAAAGGATTAAAAGTTGAGTCACTCCAAGACATAAAGCAAATTATTTGTTGACAAAATTCACAGCAAAAAGTAGTTAAAAAAACCCAAACCAACAATGCAAGCCCCTTCATGTGTAGTTGTGGTAGAGGTTATACTCTTGGGAGTTCTTTACTGGCACCTTCTTTTAGGAGGAATGACTAAATACATAAATATGTGTAAGCACAGTTCTGTCACCCCTGCTTCTTTGTATTGGAGGAGTCTGGCAGGACCTTCCATAAATGATAACTGCTCTTCAGTTTTAATTACATGTACATAGATGTAATATGTCTTTAGAAGCTCAAAATTCTTGTCATCATGTACAGTTATGTGAGAGATTTTTTTGCTCATAGGACCAGATGATAACTTGAAGTGATGAGCAAGTGGGAGTAGGAAGAAAAGAGCTCTGCTCTCTTAGTCCTGTATAATTACATTTAAAATGATGAATGAGTCAAGGCTGAGTTATCTAGGCATATATGCATACTTAGAGGTTAGTATAGGTACAGTAATTGCATTTCTTAGATAATTTTCTTATTCTTTTTATGTAAATGTTTGCAAGAATATAAAACTTGCATTCAATAATAACTTTCTATCACTAGGTAAAAAATTAACATCAGAAAGCTCTTCCTTCTATACTTAATTTCATATACAAAGTGCTTGACTAATTTGGCCCCAGAAGCTGTTCCACTCTCTCATGTACATATATTCTTCATTGCCTTGATATCTCAGGGAATTTTGTTCTTGGGTGGAAGTAAACAAAAATGTTCCGTCTGCTATTTTAAGCAACAAGTGGAAACTTTCATGGGTGAAACAAAGAGTTGAAATATAAACTTAAACAGCTTTCAAGTTTAAGTTCAATTTTGGGGTTATAAGCTGCTTTTGTAAGACTTCACTGTATCTTCATTGCTTCTTAGAGATGCGTGATTTTGCATGACTGCAAAACACTGTTAGTATTTCCCTGAGGTAACAGGAGGGAGAGGAGACTTGTCTCTTCTTCTTGAGAGAAGTCTGAGGAGCTGGAAACCTTCACTCCTCCATTTGAAGTCTCTGTTGGCTTCTGTAGTGGGAATCAACTAATGAAGAAAGCATTTGACTAAAACCTCTGTCTGCTGTGTTTTTCCTCATCTTCACCTGATTTTCAGTCTCTTCTAGAAAACTCTGGTCTTGCCAAAACTACTCTTTAGGTGCTATAAGCGCACCGTTTTGTTTATGTACTGATGTGCCTCTTCTGAACGCCTGGTTTTGATTTGCATTTAGCTGAAGGTGCCTGCAATTGCACGTCATGTTTAGTATGCTGCTCTGCTACAGAGATAACAGCCAAATAGAGATGCTAATCCATCGTATGAGAGTCATAAAATAATCATACAGAGCTCATAATGATGCTAATTTGTCGCTTTGGATACTGAATAGCCTTTTCTGGGGTGCCAGTGTAGATCTGTAAGAAATAAGTTGAATATCATTTTGATCATCAGATGCTTAATTGAGACAAATGACGCTGGAATTGATACAAACAATGTGCCCAGTCCTTTCCCGGAAACATGGTTGAGGGAAATGTGCACTGAATTCTTCCTCTGTAAGGTCCAAAAGAAATTAATTAATTCACCTCTAGAGAAAGAGGGTCCAATTAAGTTTACTATGTTGGACTTAAATTTTTTTCTTGATATTCACATAAAAAACCTTAAGAGGAAAAGCTAGTAGCTGTTACTGTGCAGGTATATAAGCATTGTTTCAACTGCTTACATCTTTCAGGTTTGCAGCATTTATGTAAAACCTGAAATAGAATGTTGTGGTGTTTGGGGTCTGTTTGTTTTCATCCTTAGCATCATTTTACTCAGTCCAAGAGAGTTTATCTTTTCTAAAATCATATTTTTACTTTGCTGTTTTGAATTCTGAAAGCATGTTCTTCTCTGAAGAACACCTAGATTAAAGATCAGTTTATTTTGAGCCTAGGGCTACAGTACCAGTACTAGGGCAGCCTGAATAAAAAAATTCAATTTTTTGAAGACACTCCCCCTTTAACATGGTTTGAATTTTCTGTCATGGACCTTTTCTCTTTAATTCTCCTTTTCTCTTTAAATTCTTTTAAAATAATTACCATTTGGAAAAGTGAAAACCTGTACCAGGTGAGCTAAAGATTTATTGGCTTAAATTCTTTTGTCTTGCATAGCTGGTTTAAACAATGTATGCTTTTATTATTAGCAGAATCCATTATGAGTTGCAGAGAGTAGGAAATAATATGTAATCTGAGCAATATACTTAGTCTGCAGAAGGTGTATCAACAAATCCTGTCAAATGTTATGTTTTAATAATTCACTCTGATACGTATTTTTGAAATTACTGATACTGTTATCATTGCAATATGGTTTTTCTCTCAAATGTGACATAGATATGGAACCATAGTATTACCTCATTCTGGTTTCCAAGCTGGACTAAATTGTACTATAATCATGATTATACTAGTAATACCCATGTATTTTGAGGAGATGAAATGGTAGCGTGCAGGAGCAATGCTGTTGTTGTGGGAATGGGTGAAGCACAAAGCTTTCTGATACAGCTGAACCTTTAAAATCTACAAGGATGATCTCCCTTGCTCCTGAAACATAGCAGTCTCTGAGGCCGCACACAGGACACGGAAACCTCTCACAGATGCCATATGCCAGTTTACGATAGGTGAGGATGCATTTAAACTGCAGGCATGATACAGTTTTCTAAACTGAAATTTTGTGGCTAGCTCAAGCTTAAGGCTTATCTCTATGAAGGTCATCGAATAGCTGGTTACAAATGAACAAAGACTTGGTTTTGAAAGTATAACTTCAAAGTTTCCACTTCTGTGATGATTCTCACTAACAGGCTTGTGGGTTTTTGTTGTAGTACTGACACCTGTAATAGCGCTGTCCTACTCATATACATCTCTCTTGTTTTGTTACTGTACATTAGTATTGATAGTTGTTTTTTTCTAAAATATATTTTTACTTTACATGAGTACCACTGTTTTTCCTCCTTGCCTATGGTAGACTCTTTTTGTTTAGTCCACTGAAAGCGTAAGTAAAGGTTACGTCACCATATGGTAATCTTTACATGTACGCATCTTGAACTGTTAGTGTGCCTTGCTCTTAATTTCCAGTGGTTTTCCTTGAAAAATTGCTTAGTTACAAACTAAGTTACCCATGAGTAGAAATTATGAATATAATTTTTGAGAAATAAAATACAGTAAATTGAGAAGATGGGTGGGGTTTTTTTCATTTTCTATTAGAAAAATACAATTTTTTAAATTTATGCTTTTATGTTATTGGATTAGTTTCCTGTGAAATAATAAACATGCTGCTTTCAGCTATTCATGGGAAAATTTGAAAAATACTGACTGAAATCTAAGCCTCCAATTAAGGCTGTGGCCAACATCTAGAACTACCTCCAAAGGTGGTTGTATGAGTTTGGTTGGTTTGTTTGAAATTATGTTGAAATTTAGTGCTCATAGAAGTAATTTTAAGGTGGTACTTTCAATTTATGGATGGTCTTTAAAGATACATTTAGGAGATGATTCATTTGTTGCACAGAAGGCAAAGGAGGTATTTGCAGGTTTTGCTTGATTTGTTAGTGCCTCCAATTGTGTTGATGGTCTAATATAAATTTAATGAACTTTCTTGGTATGAAATATATATTGGAAAATAAATGAAATTTACAACTTATTCTGAAATTTTGTAGAGAAAAGAATAGGCATGTTTAGTCAGGAAACCTGAAAATAAATGAGGTCAGTTTAATTGAGATTGACATTTTAATCTCTGTCTGAGTGACTGTGGTGTATTATGAGGGCTGCTGCACTGTCTCACGTAGTGGTCTTTATCAGTATAAAGCACGGCAGTTGTTAATGTGTTTTGTGTCCTGGCTTGTTTAGAAATTAAAGCTGACCCGAAGTAAAATATGTCTGCCATTTTCTAAAAACCACTTATTTTGCAAAAGTTAGTTCATCTTAATTTATTTTTAAAATTCATCTAGGAAGTGAAGTGAACGATGATCTATTCAATTGATCCACACTGTGCTTATGTAGAGTACCCAAGGCACTCTACTGCAACGTTTGTCAGTCAAGGGCTTAGCTTTCAGCTGAGGGAGGATGCAGACCCCTACTAACCCCCCTTCCAGTGTATTTTAATTTCACTATTCCTTTGAATAATTCTGCTTTTTTCTAGTGTTTTTAGTCTCTAGAGAGGGACTATGCAACAGAAGAAATAAGCACCTAAAGTGCAGCTCAGAATTAAGGAATCTCTGTCTAAACAAATTAATACCTTGCCTGTTAAGTGATAGAGTTAAAAAATGTCTTGATGCTCTGGTATTTCTGCCACAATACAGGGAAAAGTGAAACAGCATGTGGAAGGCTGTATACCCACAAGTACTAAGGGATTTGGGAAAGGGAGGGATAAAAAATCTTATGTTGCCTGCAGTGAATGAATGTGGACAGGAAAAAAACTGAAAGCACTAGGGAGCTTTCTGATTGTTGGCCTTTCTCTGTGAATTGGAGAGCATTTCTTTGCTTGACTCCTTCAGACATACTAAAGCTTTGGGTGGCCCAGTCTCCTTGGAGATTCTTGACTGCCTTGGTGAGGGCTTAAAAAGGGCTGGCTGGGACTGGTGCTGGGAAGTCAGCCCAGGCTGTGCAGCCAAGAAGGGAAGGAAGGTTACACAAAAGGAAAACATGCGAGGAGTCTGAGGACCTGATCACCTGCTGGAGGAAGAAGATGTAAAATCAGTCTTCTGTAACTGCTCACAATGTTGAAAGTTACTCCTCTGAGGGGAGGTACCTTATGTGTACGGGCTGGAAGGCAGCAGAAGCAGCACAGCTTTTGTAGTCTGTTGGTGCTTGCTGGGGAGGGGCAGAACAGCTTCTGTTCCTTGCTTCTAGGACAGGTTATGTGTTATTTCTGGTGAGTCCTAATATAAAATGAGTAAGCAGTCCCAGAAGCAAAGAATGGATGTTGGGAATGTGCTCACCACTTTATTGCATTAACTACATTACCAATAAAGCATATGCTAAATGGATTAAGAAAAGGATGCCATCCCAGAAGTGGGTCTTCAAAAAGAAGTCTCTGTCTCTTCAGAGCCTGAAATAATTTTTGTTAATGGTCTAGAAGCAAAGATGAAATCATTGACAATTATGCTGTCTACACATTTTATCAAAACAGTAAACAGCTATGATGGTGAAATCAAAGGAGTTTCACAGTTGAAGCAGCCAGTTTTTAAAAGTGAGGAAGTCAGACAGACCACACTCATAGGGCTGGGAATCAGAGTCTGAAACCCTTGGTCTTTGAAAGGGTCCTTGTCCCCTAGGTGGTGCTGTAGAAAAAAAAAGATTGCGATATTTGTGTTATTCATTATATATATATATGTATGTATGAGAATATGCATCTATACACATGGGAATACATGTATACCTGTGTTTTTGTGTATATATATATATATATATATATGTAAAAAATATAGTTGAGATCAGTGAGGGTGACCCTAGACACTTAGTATTTGAACTTAAAACAAGTGTTAAGAAATGAGGAGGAAAACATTGAGAAGAGCAAATGTTCAAGAAGTTAGGATAAATGTCTCTGGGAAAAAAAAAACAAAAAACCAAAACAAACAACAAAGCAAAACTTCCTAGCTAAGTTTGCTAACAAAATCAAAAATTGGAAGTTAATGCAATAATGGTACAGAGGAATTTTGAAAACAAAAAACCAAGTATTAAAGCATTTCTCTCCCTAATGCTGTGATTAGCATCAGGATGACTGAGAGCGAGGTCCAGATTTTAGCCTCAGAAGAGACAAGTTACCAGAATCGGTAGAGGTTGTCCAGCCCCCAACACTCCTTCATCACACCTCTATGCTGTGCTAGGAAGCCTTCTCTGGCAAGCTAGCACTAGCAGGCCTAAGTACAGCAGATTAAATGACTGAAGAGAGATTTGCAACATACAGGAGATCAGAAAAAGATATCTTTGTGTTTAGATATAGTATCTTCTGACCTTAAATTTGGTTAAATGCTGTTATACCTGAGAGGACTGTTCTTGATGTTTTACAGTTAAATTGACTATTGGCTGCTGTTCTACAGTGGAAAGCGTAATGGTTTTAAGAGCTTAGATTCAGACTAGATTTAAGAAGGAATTTTTTTACAGTGAGGGTGGTGAAACACTGGAACATTGGAGAGGTGACAGGATGCCACATCCCTGAAAATACTCCAGGTCAGGTCAGACGGGCTCTGAGCAACCTGGTATTCAATCTAGTTGAAAATGTGCCTGTTCATTGTAAAGGGCTGGAATATATGACCCTTCCAGCCCAGTATATAACACTTCCAACCCAAATTATTCTTTAATTTTTCTATACAGGAATTGTATGATTGCCTTGCTAATGTGGTGGTTTTGGTTAAAATACAGTTCAGTTGCATTGCATTGGGTAGCGTCACTACTGGACACATTCTCTTAGTGCCTCCAGTATCTCTGTCTGATCACAGACCACTTAATTTCTGGTTATGTCCTCATGACACGTGATTTCATTAATCTCCTAGAACAACTGTTATTATTACCTCAAAATAAAATGGGAAGAAAAGAGACACTCTTCTAGAAAACTTTCATTGAGTTTTTTCTTTTGTGTTGGTTTTATATATTGAAAATGATACAAAAAATCCTCCTCTTTGAGCATTTTTAAAAATGTTTTCAAAAAGGGCAAAACCGGCATTTTTTGCCTTTTCATAGTCTCTGTATTGAGATGTTTCTAAAAAGTGATATTACGGGCATTTAATATTTTTAAGACTTTGAGTACTGTTAGTTAAAGGGCACAGCTTAATATTCTAAAGTAATACATTCTTGTGGAAATAAAGCTCTCACAGTTTACTTAGTAGTGTATTTTGGTTTTGTGTTGAAGCTTCAACTTCAGCCATTAGAACAGAAATCTGGAAAGCTCTATTTACAGCAGGGATACCTTTTCTTTTAATAGAACGCAAAGCTAATAAAATGCATAATCCCAAATCTGTGTGTCTCCTTGCTCCTGCTTTAACAAACTGTGTAGCTGAAATAGCTCTTCATAACATTTAGTTTCTCATCTAATGATAAAACAAAGGAAGACCTAATGAGATCCTAGGCTCAACTTTTATTGCCATGGCTCAGAAGAATTGAAGATAATGACGTTAGCCTCGGTGTGCTAGTTGTTTTGGAGGAAACAATAGGGGAATAATTCTTTGACCTTGCACTAATAACCAGAAGATGTTTAAATTACAGTTTCCTACCATGAAACGATGATTCATTTGTGTGTTAATAATTTCTATTCACTTAAAGAAGATTCAGTCAAAAAATTCCCCTGTGCTTTAAGACCACAAAAATATTTTAAAAGTTTAATGAGAGTTAAGTAAAAATGCTGATTTTCCAGTTGCTTCTGATACTACATCAGCAGTAAACTATTTACCTAAAGAATCTTTCACTAAGGTTAGTTATTAGTGGTAGTTTGGAGTTTTTGGTTGTTTTTCTTGGTTAAAATTTCCCAAACCACTACTGCTGCTTCTTATCACAACAATCCTAAAAGGGAGCAGCAGAGTGGAGAGAGATCTGTTTTGGTCTGTATCCACAAGTGATGCTTTTTTTCCCCTGCTGCACCAAATGCTGCCAGGGGCTCTTCATTCAACCCTGAGAAGAGGGGAATGGCCACAATTTGTCTGATGAAAGAGATGGAGTTAGTGAAGAAGAAAACCGGTTTTCTTTCCTTTCATCAGTTCCCATTCAGTATCTCTGAAGAGATGGGTGGCCCCTGAGCAGTGAAAATGTCAAGAAGCAGCTACCTGTCAGCTTTGTCTCTATTATATCATTCAAGTAATTCTTAAAATAAGTAAGGAATACAAAATTAATTCAGGTAATGTTAAGTCAGAAGCTGTTTTGGATATGTTAGTACACTAGAAATCCTGTTGAAATAAAGGAAAGGATATTCAGGCTGTTAACTTTCAGCACGGATCATGCAGTAGTATTATTATACTCTTTTTATACTCTCACCTTGTGGAAGGAAGGAAGATAAAGAGGATGTAAGGCCTGTGTGCTAGTGTGTACCTTATGGTACACACTTATGTTTAATCACTATGCTATTAATCACTGTGCTGTTAATCTCTGGGGGAGTTTTGTTTTTAGTCCAGGAAGCAGTGTTGTGTATTTATTGAAAGCAGTCTTCCATAGGATTTTGAAATTTATCATTCCTTTTTTTCCTCTTCTACCTCTCATGCAGTGCATTTCCTGAGGTCAGTACACATGTGAACAAAGAAGTTATTTTTGTATTATTTTCTGTTCAACGGTTAAATCATTACCTGCTGCTCCCTTCCTTAGGTCTTTTATGTGCCTTTTATCTGGATGTTTGACTTTCTGACTGTCTGCACCATGAATTTCTTTAAGTTCCTTTTGTATGGTGAAATGCTGAGAGAAATCATTGTATTATCATGGATTTGTCTGGTAGTAAGGCAAAACATCAAAATCTCAGACTTGTCTCTCAAGTATGTTTTGTTGTTCCAAGGAAAAACAGCTCTCAAAGTGCAAGTTTCCACTTCACTTCTGTGAAGGTGCTTTGAATGGCAGGATACTCCATCTTCCCAAACATTTGTTTCTCCAATGAAATTCTTAGTCAAGTACAGATAACTGGGCTCTATCTCAATAAGTCTTCTAAGTATTTGTGCCTTCAAAATCTTTAGGTCTGTTGTGCAGCTTTTATTGACCCTTTTTCCCCCCTGTTTTTTTGCAGTCCTCCTGTTGGCTGTCACTCATTTCGTTCTTATTTATTCTGTAGACAGTTTAAAAAAAAAAAAAATCACAAAAAAATTAAGGAACAAAATAGTTTTGGCCTGGTTATTATGCTAACTGTCACTTATCTTTGTTGATACACTGTCATTAAAAAAAGAAAAAAAGGGCAACTCACTCCTTCCTTCTTAGGACAAAAGCTTTTAGTAAATGGAAGATGGGATGGGTTGGGAGCCAGGACACTGGGTGCTCTTGTCTCTCCTCTGTGAACTGAGGTTGGTTGTTCTGGGCAGCTCACAGTCCCTGTTGACCAAAACCTCTGGTCTCATTTTTAATGTTGATGTGACAAGCATTTTGTATATATTTAACTGATGCTATACTCAATCATTTAAGTGAGTGTTTGAAACAGGCATCAAATCTCAGCTGTTTAGCACGCTTTGATCTTATAAAACTTCTGGCATGAATATGCCAGATACATATTCAATGATATCTGTTAACATCTGACTTCCTTAGTAGGGCAGAGCTTTGCTTCAGAGATGAGTAACTCAGGAACTAGAGTGTAACAGGAGCTGCCATTGTCCCGTGGCCATGCAGCGTTACAAGCAGTGGCACAGAGAAGTGTGGGCAGGAAGGATGTCAAGGAAAACAACAAATCCTATGCTAGCAATTAGCTATGAGCATCTTCAGGAGTCCACGGTGCAGCCAGATGTGTGTTCCATCCCTCTTTTAGCTTCTCCATTATCATGGGAGGCAGAGAGAGATCTAAAAGATGATGTGTTCACATCTGCCTGATCCCCTCCATGAACAGGATAGTGGGGAGAGGGTGTTTGTTGTGAAAACTGTAATAGTGTGAGCAGTGCTCCTGACCCTGTGCATTATGCATTTTGTTATTAGAATTTTTGAGCATGTCTACCTGCTCCTCTTTGTGCTACTTGCTGTGTTAAAGATTTCACGGTAATAGCAATGTACTGAAAAAATGGAGGACTCTATTTATAAAACAGATCAGTAGTGAAGTTTAGTAAAATAAAAGCAATTTTTTAAACTGCATTTTTACTTCTTAGTGCTTTCTGCCATATGCTGCTGTGTAAAGACAAATAGAATTACTGAAAGGGAAGATGTGCTGGAAGGTTGTGCTTATTTGTGTTTTGTTAAACAAATAACTGTTTGCTAGGGTGCGATTAGGAAAAGAAAAATAAATCAGATGGTAGTTTATTACAGAAGTATGAGCAATGTAGCTCTCAAAATATTTATGCTATTAACTTCATATAAAAGCAGAAAGACCTGCTTAGTTTTATTAGCTGATAAAAAAATGGGATTGCAAACATGTAGTGATACCTGAACTTGATCGTGTCTGAGAACTATTCTGTAAAAAAAGAAAATGCAAGTTTCCATTCTGGGGGAAATATACAGTAAAAATATTTTAGATTTGTGATAACAATAATAAATTCTGACGTAATGGCATTATTTAACTTTCAATGCAAAACGTGCATAGCATCTAATCTAAAGAAACAAACTGAAGAAAGGCAGATGAAAAAGTCTTCAGAGGAATCTCCAAAATGCATGCAGTTTGCCTGAAAGAACTGTGTGTGAAGCATGGGGCAGAGACGCTGGCTACTGGCATAAGCATGATTTTCAGTTTGGACAGGGAGACTGGATTTGTTAGAATGGTTATGCTTCTCACAAAACTGAGCAGAAAAGAACATAATGTACCTAAAAAAAGAAACAAAAGTACACATATCCTGGAAAATGATTTGTTTAATAAACTACTACATCCCCTAGTTGGAATAATTTCCTTGAACATGATGGAACATGGATGTTGCTTATATACTTGACACTGAAACATGATTTTTTTGATAGCCAAAGTTGAAGCAGCTGAACAAAAAAAGTATTTTCACATGAGCATAAGTTAGGTGCTCTAGTAGCTGAACTGAAATCAGTACCCTTGAAAGCTGAAAGCAGGTTAAGTGTAATGCTGGAGAGCACATCAGGAGCCTCCTTAGTCCTTTGTCTGTTTCCTGGTGACATTTGATTGTGTAAGTAGAGATGTTTTATATAAAAGTAAATTTAAAATCAAACAAAACAAAAATGACACAAGGACATTGCACCACAGAGAAAAATAAACCAGTAAATATACCGTGACTGAAGACTGCATCAGTTCATAGCTACAAATGATATGCACATAATGGTGAAAGAGAATCATTTCAAAAGCCAGAAGCCTTAAAAGGGATGGGGGGGATAAAAGGGCAGTCAAGCAGAAAAAGTATTAAATAACTTCAGCTTTACTGAAAAGGTAAATGTGAATGCTTTAGCCGGGGTGCTAAAGCATTCAGGAAGAGTTCCACATAAGGTCATTGCTTGGGTGCTTTTTTTGGGGTTTTTTTTGGGTTTTTGTTTTTGGACCTGATGTTTTCTAAAGCTGGTTCCTACTGTGCTGCTGTGGTGAGGCTGTTTGGAGATTGAGGCAGCAGCAGCATGCATGGAGCGTTTCCCGCCTTCCTTCAGTTCATGGCCTTGTGTATGTTGGTTTGACAGTAGCATTGCAGTTTCCTTCCAGGGGGTCCATCGTGGCATTTATCTCTGGCAGCACCTAGTAAAAGGGCAGTCTGAGACTTGTGTTTGTAAGTCACCAAGCTACGAATGCAATTGCTGTCATAAACAATGTGCATTTAAACTCTGTGGTAAAGGCTGAGGTACAGCTCCAATGGTGTGAAGTGCAGAAGTACCAGTTATGTAAAACTGAGAATACTACTTCTCTTACAGGAGAGCTGGAAGCTTTGCCATATTGTCAGACTTTACAAATGAAGTTAAATTGATTAAAATATCCAAATGTTTTGTATTATGATCTAAACATTCATTATTTTCTTATGATAATCTTGATGATAAATCAGAATTCTTAATATTGGTCTTCTTTTAGCCTTGTTAGAGGAAAGGGAAATAAAATGTTTTGATCTCAGTTTTTGCATAGTAACTATTGGGGCTTCTGTGAAGCTTCCTAGCTTTTTGATGTATGTGCATCTTCACCTTTCCACACAAAATCACAAAATCAAGGAGTTGCTTAAAAGAAAGACTCCAGAGTGTATCAACAGCTTCTGCATTTTTGTGTTTAAAACATGGCTTGTATTTAATATTGATTTTAAAACTACCTTGAAGGATATGGATTAATTAATTAGTATTGATGATTACATCTCCCTAAACCTTTCAAGCCAGCCATACTTCCTGGCTAGTGAGGAACTTTATTTTTCTCTTGGTCTTCTGATCTGATTGAGCAGATGACAGAATAAAAATGTTGATTAAACACACAATTTAGTGTTTATAAAATAGGTCTTGCTAGACTTTTTTTGTAGGACCCAAACATTGGCCTAAATACTTTGCCTCAAGGGGTTACTGTAGTTCATCTGAGCTGCATTTTGACTTGAATTTGCAAGGAACTGAAATCATGGATGTGGTTGATGATTGTGGGTTGCCTGACGTGCACCATCTGCGTAAGTCACGAGAAGGCAAATTTATGTCAGAGGTCTTTTGAATCACTATCCAAACACATCTGACTGCAAATATTTTTTTTTTCAACTGTGCCACACAGTGTTTCTACCCTGGAGATCATGTTGATCCCCTGAATCACTGATCTTGAATAATTAGAAAATAAAGCCTTGTGTTCTTGATTCAAGTAGTTGGAATGGCTTCTGTCTCTAAAGAAACTCTTGTTTAAGATTAAAATTTTCAATCATTAAAATTTATTTTTGTATAGCTTAGAATGTTTCTTTTTAGAATAAATATAATCTTAAACTATAGACTGATGGGTGTATGCAGGTGATTCCACAAATTTAATTCAAATCAGCTCTAATTCAGATTTTCAGTGGAAAGGATTTGAATGCTGATGTGTTTATAGCATGCAGGCAGCAGGTTGGTTGTTGGGAACAGATAGTTAGTTCTTTGTGTTATAAGTAATGTTTGCAGCTTTTTGTATTCTTCAAACTCCCAAGCGAAAATTAAAAACAAAAAAAACCCCAAAACTAAAACCTTTCCATTCTACACCACAATGGAAGCAGGAGCCATTGAAATTTTGAGAGGAAGACTTCTGTGGTCTGGAGTAAGCAAACATTTGGTGGAACCCTGGAGACCTTGCTGAGGGGAGAAGGGGGAACCTTGGTACCCATCCTTGCCTGAGGGACCCTGATGCATTGTCAAGCAATTCCTCTGCTCAGGGAGCTATTGCTTGAGGGGCAGTGGATGTGGCATCACCTTACCACCTCTCTTCTCCCACAGCCCTTCCTTTTCTGTTAGTTAAAAGAAATATGTAAATGCTTGTGAGGTAGAGGAGGGCTCAGTTTGGTGGATAGTTTGAAGATCTGTGAGGAGTGGAGTCTGTTGTTGCTTTGGTATTGTTGGACCACTAAGGCCTGGATGGAATCAGAGGTTGGGCATTTAAGGATGTTTGCTTGTGAAAACCTAAATACCATAGGGGCTCAGGGACTAGGCAGGATATTTGAAGGCTTCTGCTTTCTACATAAATACCCGAATTTCTAACCTACCTCAAAGGACAGAGCATAAAAATCTCTCCTAAATGACAGGGAGAAATGATTGTTTTAATCATTTTACTTAAACCAGGTATCCCCTGTAGATGAACTCTAATGCAAACCAATATATTATGACATTTTTAAGTGTGCTTCAGGGTGCAATAATCATGCTTATTTCAGTAAAAAAAAAATATAATGGGTTGCAGAAGTCTGAGGTAACAACTCTGTATGAAGTTGCTAAGGACTTCTTAGGCCTGCAGTGTCTGTCCTTCTTAACCCTCAGTTCCATTTGTAACTGTAGATAAAATTAACCGAGGGGAGAAAAAAAAAATCAGTAAAAGTTACTATAGTAGTTACTTTTCATACATATTCAATGAAAACAAAAATTACAGCTCCACAAAGGCAGAAAAAACCCTCCAATATTTATTGAGAGTTCAGATTATGCAGTCTTTTAAGAAAGTAAAATAAAAAGAAAACAAAATCAGTAAGT
The DNA here is from genome assembly GCA_013397055.1 of Pachycephala philippinensis. NCBI lineage: Eukaryota > Metazoa > Chordata > Aves > Passeriformes > Pachycephala > Pachycephala philippinensis. The sequence continues at coordinate 298,510 of VWZT01005007.1, forward strand.
CTGTAACCTGAGGAATAGGGCTTAATTCACCATGAAGTTTGCTTTATGCATCAGTTTATTAAATTTAATGAATAATTGCTTGAATTAAAAAAAATAAGTTAAAAACCTATTAAGAATAGTTTTAATTAAATATAAAGATAAGGACTGACTTTACAAGAGTCATAGGAAGGTGTGGCAGCATGTAATTGAAAATTTTGTTGTTAACACTGAAACTATGGGTTGAGTTTTTCATGTAAGATATATTCAGATCACAAAGAACTGTATTAAAATGTCAATTTAGAAAAGAATAAGGTGTTTTAAAGCACAGTTAGAAGTTTTTGACATAAAATTTCCAAAGTATGTAGTGCATATCAGCAGTTTAAAAATAAAATTATTGAAAATAAATGCCATTTTATGGAGCACTTTAAAATGTTACTTTTATTATTTCAAATGAACCCACACATGCTTCAAAAACTGTTGAAAGAAATCTTTTGATATTAAATGCCAGCACGGTGGATATGAATTGTGTGTAGCATTTTGATTTCAATAAAGCAGAATTCTCTGCTGGATAATTGTTTGCCTGTAGTTTTTTCCAGCTAGCTCTAGTATACAGTGGCTTATTTATGCACTTTTTATTTGTGTACATTTTATTTCTATGGTATATTTCCATTTCATCTTAGGGGCTTTATAAAGATTAAGGTTTATAGAGCCCTTTTCTGGAGATCTTATCCCCATTACACAGGAAGGTAAGAAAATACAGAGGAAGGTTAATTGAATTGCCCTGCTGCAGAATGTGAGTATTGGAGCTGGAACTACAATTTGGGAATGATCGTTCCCAAGTCAGTACCTTAATCTAATATAGCACAGGAGTCTTTCCTCTGGTATTGTAAACGTAGAAAAAAAGAAGGGCAGAAAACACAAAGTTAATAATAAAATCTTAAGATTCTAAGTATCTAAAGTATGGCTTTGCATCCTGTTAAGACTCTGTTTTCCTGTTATTCCTGTTTCCAGTAACAGCCTTCTTTCCTTCATGCAGTAGCACGTAAGAGGGACCAACTGTGGCCAATGGGAACCTTGCTGTTCATTGTAGGGACCAGAGTTTTAGTTGATCTTACATGGTTACATTTTCTTATGTATATGAATAAGTGACAAGGCACAAATTTTTAAGGGATTTTAAAAGCTCAGCCTGGCAATGAAGACCATTTTAAAACCATCTGTGTAATTAAAGAACAAGATTGCCTTGTATTCATGTCAATGGATTTGTGGTATTGACTGTATAAACAAAGTATGTACGGTCGTTTTCCTGATAAAAGTAAATCCTCGACACTCTGAAAAGCTGTACAAGTGATCTGTCACAGGTGTGGGTGGTTACCTTCTACCAAAGTAGTCCAAGTATTTGTTACAGCTTTAACTCCTGTTTGGTGTTCTTGTTTCACTTAAATGAAAATTGACAGTTGGGATCTGGTCACAAAGTATATTGCATTGATTCTCTGATTTTGGAAAAATTACTTAGTTGCAGCCTTTACTTTTTACTTGTGTTTCTGTGAATCACTTGGTTTGGTGATATTGTTGGACTTAGAGTGGCAATTGAGGTAAGCAGTGCTGAAATGGGACTCATTTAATGCCAAACCCCTGGCAAGGAGAAGAGGGGAGCACAGCAGGGAGGGTAGCTTTGATCCTTCCCTGAAAGGAATCATCATGGGTGTACGATAATAGCAGCACCAGCCACAGGTGCTGTGCTCTCTTTCACAGAGCCTGTTTAAGGCAGCCTTTGGGCTTTCAGGGAGGGAAGAACAGCTTGTTAGTGGTTGAGAAAAGGATGTGCTCGATATTCTGCTTTCTCCCTGTGTTCTTGGAGTGCTGATGAGAAGCGAGGCTATCTATGGCTGTATTGCAGCCTTTGCAGGAGTGGTAACTTTGTAGTTCTGTGTTTCAGCTGTCCATTATCCGGCGTATTTAGCGCAAATATGTTTATGGGAAATTGTAGACTTTTATGTGGTAGTAGGCTGGCAAAAATTCCTCATGGTTCAGGAAGGTTTTTTAACAAGAAGCTTTTTTTCTATCAAAGCGAATGTCCAACTCTTGTCCTACTTTTTTGGGACTGTTTTTAGGTTAGTGTATCTTGGTTTTAAACTGCACGTCAAAAAATGATTTACCACAGCATCTGTAAAATATTCTGGTGACCTTGGCAAATGCCTGATAGTTTAGGTCCATGTCCAGGTATTGGGTCCTATCCCCAAAATAGTTTTGTGATAAATGGATGAAAACTAGTGGCAGGTAAGCATAAGGAAAAAAAAAAAAAAAAAGGCTTCTTTATTTTTGAAAAGTGTCTTTTCAGTAGTTTTCTTTTTTGAAAGGTGTTGCTAGAGCTCCTATTGCGGAGAAACTGGCTTACTTGGGAACATAATTTTAATGCAGGATCAAGATTTATGTGCCTCTTTTTTCTTGCTGGAACTTTTGGAAATAGAACAAAAGTACTACAACTTTGTTATTTCTGTAAAAAAATGGAAGATACAGCACAGTCCAAATGGATTTGTATGGGTATGAGAAAGTAGGCTAGCTTGTCTCCATGAGAAGAAGTATCCAGGGCTCCTTGCCTTGCCTCCTAAGGAAAACTAAGTAAAACATCTTTTTATACAAACATGGTGACTCTGTACTAGGGAATGTACTTTGACACTGACAAGCTGCAAGTTCAGGATCTAATTTATTCTGTCAGCACGTTGGTCTGTATCTGTAATTAGCCTTTAGTCACAGTGTCTCTTGAAAGTTTGACTGTTTTTGCCAAAGATTGGAGTACTAGACCGTTAGGAATTTTTTTCTAGTTTTCATGCCTGTGTGCTAACAATAACAGTGGAATATTCATTTTTAAGGATGCAGAAAAATAAATCTGTATTGAGATACTATGAAACACGCTGCGAAGTATGAACTTTTAAAATTTGTTTATTGAAACTCCACGGATTATTCCTAATGAGTGCTGTTGAGCTGTGTTTTGTGGGCTGTGGTGGAGCTGGGCCACCACATGAGACCAAAGCCATTAGGGACTTCTTGCTACCTTGTGGCAGTGGTAACTTCTGCTCTGTGTATTGATCACCTCTGGTCTTAGCTGTACTTCTGTGGGTTTTGAGAAGCTTAAAGTTAAACAAGTGCTGTGACAATTCCTTATTATCCTATAATATGAGTGGTGTTGACCTGCACTGAAGGGTGGAGAAGGCAACCTGGTTGTTCCTTACAAACCGTTTCTGGAGTAAAGGCAGGCACTAGCACTGATCGACCGGGGCACTGCAAGCTGAAGTTGTACCACAGCACCTGACTTTCGTTTATCTCTCTGTAGGAGCTGGTGAGCTTTTCTGGTTCAAAGTTGCACAGAAGAATTTAGAGACTTATGTAATTTTTTTTACTCTTAAGCTCAATAGGGCCTAGACAGTTTTCCAAATCTCCAAGGCCCACATTCATGATTGAGGTAAAGTTTTCCTTTGTTTTTCTCCCACACTGATTCCACTGCCCAGTGTAAATGCCTTCAAAGAAGGGGGAGCACTATACCGACAAATGTAGGGATCATTTGTGTCCTGGACTGTTTCCTCAAGAGAAAAACAGACTAATCTGTCCTGTACTTACTGTACAACAGAGAGAGACAGGATTGGTGGTACAACTAGCTTTAAGTTGTTGGTCAGCACTTTCCATAAATACTCTATAAGATTAGGGGAAGTGTATTTGTTTCTGGTTTATGAGAAAGAGGTTACTAACAATTTGCTATTTTGGTCTGATCATTGACTAAAATTTTGTAGTTCTGTGAAGAGATACACTGTGGGAAAAAAATACTAATGGAGAACTCCAAAATAAACCTGTCTGACTTTAAAGAATGGGCTGTGTGCAGTAGCCAGGCATGCACAAACCGTAAGTTCCTCCTACACAAAAGAAGTTATATGCTGCTTTCAAGGTAGATATCTTTTTTGAGAATGAAATTAAGTTGTTTAAAAACACAAGACAATTACAAACAAGATAATTGACTCTTTTATGCTATTTGTAAAATAATATTTGGAAGGTATGCTGGTATGCAGTTAAAACATGGATCGGGAAAAGATGTAAATGTTGGAGGGGGAAGATTCCATTTCCTTCTGAAAACCCCAGGAGAAGGCTGAGGCACTGATCTTGCTGCAGTTATCTGTCTGGTCCTTGGGCTCAACCCTGCTTGCAAACTGCTGCTGGATGTTTGGGCAGAAGGGAGAATCTGGGGTAAGGGGAAACCCAGGAGGCAGATGGTCCCTTTCTCCATTTGCCCACCTCTACTGCAAACATGATCTTTACTAGCCAAACATTGCCATGGCTTTGATTAATTGACTCTGTCTCCTATAACCAGAGAGTGCTGGAATTACTCCCCACTGTTCAGACAATCTACTTTCTCCCCACCCACCCCAGGCTGCTATCAGTGGTGTCACAATCTCCTGGAACTGCCTTCAGGCACATCCGGATGAATCCAACTTGGTGAGGGGGAAAGGCCTTTGGTAAAGCCCAGTGGGAAGGGTGGGAGGTGGGGAAACACCAACACAGGAGCCTCTGCCTGGCACTGTGTTGGTTGTTCTTGGTCTTGAGGGCTAGAAATTGGAAAATAGTACCTAAAGGTGAAGGGTTTGGGCACTTTATTCACACCTGTTGGACTGTAGCAGTCACTCTGGTTCCTGAATAAAACTCCCTTGTGGCTGAGCCTGTCTGTAAAGGCTGCCCCATCCCCTTTGCTGGGAGTTGGCTGGTGTGCCTGTGCGAGCAGAACAGGGCCGTGTCCATTGGTGATCTCACCCGAGATGTGTTTGCTAAGCAGGCTGGGCATGGCGTTAGTGGCTCCTCTCCTGTCTATGACACCCAGCAGCAGATGGCAGGGCAGCCGCTTGACACCTTGGATGCCCAGTTCCTTGGATGCCCCATCAGCTCAGCCTTCCCAGCCCCCAAGCAGTGTGCATGCAGCAGAAGCTGCTGCCTTTCCTGCTGGGATGGCTTGAAGCCACAAAACAGTGCTGTTTGCTTCTTCACTGACGTTTCAGTGCTCTGAACAGGGCCTGAACCTCATGGGCTTTTCGCTGAGGTGTGCGGGAGAAAGTCCTCTGAGCTGCAGGTGCTTCCAGGAGAAGCGGGGAAGAAAAAAGCTCAATAGTTTTGAATTCTCCTTGTACTGGATAGTATTCCCCCCTGCCATTGCTGGGTGTCATCAAGTCATTGTATGTCTGGCAACTGTCCCTCCATGTCAGAGCAGAGGTTATGGGGCATGACTCCCCTTTTACAGGCAGCAGACTGAACTTAAAATGGGCTCTGCAGCTCTTTCGTTTAAGAGCTGAAGTCTGGTGTGTCTGAATAATAAATCCCAAGAAGAGTCCTATGTACTTGAATGGAAAACAGCTGGATAGCTTTTTTCCCTTCTCACATCATGATCCCATTGGCCATGTGCTTTTTCTTGCTTCGTCTCTTTTTTCCTCTATTTTTCTTTTTACTGTTTTTTTTCTTTTTCATACTTACAGCAATACTACTTTAAAAAGTTCTTGAATTAATGGTTGCAGAGCCTGTGCAGGTGCACAGGCCAGCAGGGAGCCCTTTAGAGGAGCCCTGTTGACTTGGAGTGGCAGGAGAGGGCTGTGCCCCGTGTGGAATAGAGCCCAGTGAAGAGAGGTGGGCTGTGCCCTGGCTGTCCTGTCACGGGGGCAGCCAGCTCAGCTGGGGATGGTCTGGGAAGAGCAGGCCTGTGAGTGAGGGGCATGTCCAAAAGCTAGAGCAGGTATGGGTGCTATGGCTTTTCCCTGTTTCCTCTCCCCTGTGAGGTGAGGAACAAGGAACAGTGCATCCTTAGGCCTTCTCTTTGGTGGCCTTTTATTTTTTTTCCCTCCTCCTTCTCCATTTTATCAATTTAGTATGTATTGTAGGGTGTTTCCAAAGAGTTGTGACAATATACCTCTTGTTTTGTGGGGAAGGAAGAAATACTTTTTCTTTCAGTTGTAAATCAAGTACCTATGCACAAATATCTGCTAATTTTGGAGACCTAGACACCAAAATTCAGGATTTCAGGGTGCCAAGGGAGTCGCTTACTATAATAATTATGCAGTTATTATTGTACCAGCTGCTCCAATATCCTGAATTCTTGGAGCCAATTTAACATCAGGTAGCACTATCAATTGTTTTGCAGTTCTTATCTGAAAATTTAGCTAGTTTTATTTTCTAGGTTTTTTTTGAAGTTACTACAAATTGAGCTGCTGTAGGCTGATAGGTTTCTTCAGTGACTCTTCCATTGTTCCAGTTTTAGAAATGAGAATCTGAAGCAGAAAATGGTTAGCATCCACAATTTTTGGAGTTCAAATGCATGGGAACCTTGGTGCTTCTGGTGCTGATACTCTGCATGGGCTTTAAATAAAGGACTTAATTTACCTGCTATTGAGTGCTGTAAGTGTCCAAAAATTTAACAACGTAAGGCTTTCAGGCATTATTTTTCTAATGTGTAGAATACAACAGTGTCAGAATCAAGCTTAACTGTAGAATACCTGAACATACATTGAGCATTATTGTTTACTAGGTTTTGGATATAAATAAAACTGTTTTTCTGTTACTGCATCCTGTAAAGTTGGTCAAATGTAACTAAATTTACAGCTAGTCAGTGTTCAAGAGTAAGAATTAAATTGAAAGTTTGGATTACTATTTTTTAAAATAATAAGTCTATTAGTAAACTATTAATAACTAAACTAATTCTAGTATCTAAAACTAAAAAGTGAAGAGTAAAGAGCTAAATGGTCTCTAGGGTTTGAAAAGTATCATTGTTGCTGCTTTGCATTGGATTTTAACACAAGGGTTCTGTTTATTATAAGTTTGTTACCATAGAACTATAAACTGAAAGGTAGCAATGATGACTTTGTGTAATATATTATATTAAATAAACTTGCCCCGTTAGCCCTGCGTACAAGGGTTTATTTACATTACAGTAAGCTGTTTTCTGCTGCATTTACAATTCTGCTATACAGATAAGTTAAGGGATCTCATGGCAGTATGATTTACTTTCTCCCTGCAAACTGAAAAATGTTAATATTTTTAAACCTATTTGCCTGAAGTGCTTACATTAAATTTTCTGTTGGGCACCATCAAATCTACCATCAGAGAACGGAAATAGATGAAAGTCAGTCTTATCTTTTTGTTCCTATACTTAAAGGATGGACAAATATTAACCATTGTATTTAGAATTCATTGTTCTTGCAAACAGTGTTGAATAACCCTTTAAACTATATTCCTGCCCTGCAAAAACAGATGAGCTGCCACCAAATTAAATAAATTAAAAGATCTGGTACAATCACACATAAAGCTTTGACTGTTTGATCTTTTATGTTATACAAACTTACTCTTCCAGAAGTCAGTGAATTTATGCTTCAGGTTTGGTCAAGCTGAACAGGTGCAGCTGGGTGAGTGACTTGGCCTGTAATATTGGTGGTGATAGATAAGCTGTAAAGGAAACACTGAGCCTGAACTTCCAGTCTCAGGATAATTTGTAGGGCTGATAAATCAGGGGGTGAGGGCAGGGAAGAAGCATTTCTGTTTACATAAAGGAGCAGATGTTGTCTGCACTCCAGGTACAAAGGCTGCAAAATGTCATAGTCCAGCCTTTTTATACAATATTTTCATTAAGGTGCATACTTCTGACATGAGACAGCTACAACTCCTTCTGTGAACACAGTTCCTTTAAAAAAGTGTCAAGTATAATTTCACTTTGTATAAAGGTAGAACTGGTACAATTAATTTGAAATACCGCTTCATGCCCTTTTCCACTAAAAGCTGTTTGACAAAACACAGAGTAGCCTATTCTTTTTGTAAGCTTTGTCACTTTTGGTTGCTCAGCTTGATGCAGTTTTTATTCATTAGGAGCTTTCAGCCTGGCTTTTGGCAGAAGAAGGATGCTCCTTTGCAAACAGCTGACTCCCTGTGCAGGACACCAGATGGCAAAGTGTCCTCCATGAGGGCATATGCCATCAAGCAGTATGAAGCACCAAGCTCAACATAATTTGAAGTTACAAACTATCTAGCTAAGACTTTTAGAGGATTTTAGTTATTTATCTGAAAAAGTTATAAAAATACATGTAAGTAATGCAGCCCTTTTATCTGCAGGAGCTCCTTTACTTGCAGACGGTGGAACGTACCTGGCTTCCACTACGGCATTAAGCAGTCATACTTTTATTTCCAGAATACATAGGAGCACAAGAGAAACCTCATCTCTGTTATGCTCAGTTGAATGTGCTATGATCCACACTTAGGTTTTTGTGTTCTTCCTGGCTGGACAAGTTTCTTGGTTACAGCTTGGTTTTGTGCAATGTGGTGTGATGCCATTGCTTCCAGTGTCTTGTGAGCTGTTCAGTCTGTTTCCAAAAAATTTCCCCCAGTGCTCAGGTTTGGTTTAAGGCTTGTTGAACACAGCAGGTGGGTGGGACTACTTCACATGGAAACTAAGTATTGGTATTTGGAAAAACTCTAGATATTACTATAGTTTTAAATAATTGGACAGTGGGAGCTACTACTCATGGCCTTGAGCAGATCACTGTGAAAATGTTAGCTATTATTTTGTTAACTATTTGCTTACACTTTTTCATTTTCTTATTTTAATTTTTTTCTCTTGTTCTTTTCCTGGAGCAGTGGAGTGGGGGAATAAACTTACAACCGTGTAAACTATTTTTCTCTTCTCTGTACTCTACTTAATACTTAAATGCTGATTCCATGTTTTGTTTTGTTTTTTTTTTTTTTTCCCCAGAATGAGCCTCCCATTATGTTTTAATGGAACAAAAACTTGCAAAGAATACTGAAAAATAAAAATAAACAAATTTACAGGAAAACCTAGAAATTACTGGAATGTGCTCTAATATTTTTTAACCTACTGGATCTGCTTTGTCTGAAAGCATTTTAGAAGTAGGATATTGTTTTATTTACTGTAGCAAAGTTTTAGTACTGTGAAGTGTTTTTAAATGAAACATTTTCTAGTTTTTATAAAGGCTCTTATATAATTAAACATTGGTGAAGCAACCCACCAAAAAAAAAAGAGCCAATCAACAAATAAGGAGTAAGGAATGACGTGTAATTGAGAAAGAAACTACTTTTTAGCATCTGAGCTGGACACAATGATGACTTAGATGAGAAATTACAAGGTATCTGACAGCAACTGCTGCTGGTTTGAAGTTTCATTAGAAAATACTATCATTTTGCCATTTCTGGCGAAGGTGAGCTGAAATGATTTGTGTAATGTGTCTAGCACTGCAAGCTGTAATTCGAATATAAATTGTTACTACCTGACCTCTCTGTGCTTTCTCTGTCAGTAGAAAACCAAACTGAAAGCAGAATGCTTTATGCATTTATCAGATAATGCTTACAAAATGTTGTGAATCTGACAAACATGGAAGAGTAGAATACTTTGAAAGACAAAGTAGCTTTCTGTTATTGAACCTGTCTTAGGTCTGACCATGGACTCTTAGCAAGGCACAGAGCTGCCTGGGGTCTGGGTTGTCTCCTAAAGCCCTGTGAAGTCTCACTTGCCTAATCTAGGTACCTATGATTAGGAAACAGAAATGGCTCTTAAATGTCCATCTTATTTAACAGACCTATAGACACTTAAATATAGGTGTGGAAATCTCAAGGTGGACCTTGTACTAGGAACATGAAATTTTTCCTTATAGCGTAAGGCAATATCATCCTACTTTTTCTTAAAACAGATTGCACAAGGTCAAGTTTGCTGTCAGTGTTTCTGAATGTGAATCTCCGACTTAGGTGAGCATCCCCTTAATGTACTTTACTTTGACATGTACACATGTAAAGTTGGGGTTTTTTTTAACGCTTGGCTTACTATTTTGTCTTTTCAGAAGAGTTAAAAGAATAAAACCTCATAATTTTTTGTTATTTCATTTAATCTCTTTGTTACCAGTGTTAAACATACGTACTCACACGAAATTTTTTTCTTGTGCTTTGAGACTAGAATAGGAGTTCATTTATGTGAGTTGAGTATATTTCTCTGTATGTGTGTTATTTTTTTGTCAAAATAAATTCTTCCATCATTTTGCTAATTTCTGCTACTCTAATCTATCTGCAGCAGTTTTCCAGTCACATGTCTAATAGAGACAAGCTTCAGCTTGTCTTTGTATTTTATCATGTTCTTACATGGTTTAAACTTATATTGTTTGTTCTGTAGTCCTGTTGCATAACATTCAGGATTCATTTCAAATTAATTTTATCCAGGGCTCTTATTAATGTTGCTTTTCACCTTCTCCCTGTATACTAACTTATTATGGAGACTGTCATGTAAGAAAGGCCTGGTATTGTTAGAAAAGAAATGCAGGGAAACAGAGGCTAGTCTTGTGTAGAGGGAGCAAGAAAAAGTCACTGGAGAGCTGGTGAAATCTCTAAGATGCATGGGCACAGAGACCTTGTTTTTTTGCCATTGCTGTAGTTTCTTTCATATCTAAATCACAATTAACTTATAGACTTTATTGTTAAGAAATAGTCAGGTTTTATAACATTGCCTCATTCTGTTGCACAAGAATATGCAAGTATTTCATTTAAGTGATACCACATGTTAATGTTTGCATTATGTGTACAATAATACATTTAGTTGAAAAAATGTGTACATTAAAAGTGAACATACTTCAAAAATCTTTAGAGGACTCCATTAGTCAAATTATAGGTTTTATCTATCAATGTATGTCTGGATTCCTAAGAAACTTTCTTCTTATCAAGAGGCTTTTTGAATCACCACTGTCAACATTAGGCTAGACAGTTCGCCTAGATATATATATTTTTTTAATTGTTCTTAAAAAGTCACCTGTCCCATTACTCCTCAGCTGATCATGTGAAACAGTTTTCAGGAAGACTGTGCATGTGGGTGCAATCATCCACAAAGTGCTGAGAGGAACTGTGGGTGGCTGCGCTGCCGGCATCCTGCTCCTCACTGCCCTTGAGGCCATGGAGCTACTTCCATTCCTGCAGTTACAGATGGGATGCATCAGAGTTAAGCGGCAAATGACTGTAAATTTTGATGGAATTTGGCTGCCAGAATTTCTTAGGCCACTTCTAAAATTTTAAGCTGCGATTGAAGGTTTCTTGGGAAAGAGATTTTCTCTAAATGCTCATTTTTTTATTGACCAAAGGAAAGTGGGTTTTCATTGTGCTGGTTTTTGAAGCTGAAGGAATCAAACTTGACTGGAAGCAATTTTTCTCCATAAAATACATAATCATGTAATTCTGAAAGATGATGCTGTGTTCTATATACCAGTCTTTTCAAAATTGTTTCTGTTGACATATCTGGTCAGTTCTTATTGCCTTTTTTTTATAATGATATCAAGTGCCTCGGTGTATTACTTTTATCTCATACTTCATGTAGTATTAGGCTCAAACATTTACCCTAAATATATGATCTGATACAATAACACACCCTATTTCCTCTAGACATTCTTTTTTCTTTAAATTTACATTAAAGGAAATTTCAGGTTGCTTGGAAGAAAACTCCTGTTCATTGCTGTGACCTGTGTAAACAGCTGTCAGATAGGCCGTGGTATCTGGGTCCTAGTCTGACCTTGCAACAACAACAGACTCAATCAGCCTCAATCCAAGGCTGCAGGAGGGATGAAGAGGGGCTGCAGGGTAAGGTGTGTATCAGTCACATGGGCTGGAGGGGAGCAGGGTGGTGTTCAGGAGGGACAGGTCCCTTCTCTTCATCCATTCTGGGAAGTCTGCTGGTGATTCAACATAATGAATAGTTAAATACTAAAACTATATAATGACATTCTTTTTTATTAATAAACCAAACCCACCTATTGTGGAAGAAGTCAGATTTCAAAATCACTACTGGGAAAATTGTGTCAAATATGATATTCATCTGAAGCAGTACAATTAGGGTTAGGCTTTTTTTTTTTTTAAATTAGTTAACAATTATATACCTAATTTATATTGTAAAAGTGGTGAAACAGGGAAAGGACAAAGGGGCTGGGTACTGCTTTTCATAATGCACTAAACTTTTAGCCTGGTAATGAGAGTGGTCAATATGTAGTAAACTCAGATTCAACTCATTATTTTTGCCTAAGGACACTTGAACATGCAGCTTCCCTCTCTGAAGAAAGTGCTCTGATAACCAGACTAGAAATAACTCAGAAATAAGGTTTGTTGTGCTGCTCTGTATACAAAATTAAACAGTCAGGGGAGCAGGGATTGGAACCAGATGTCTCATTTCCCAAGAGACTAATCTTGCCACCAGGCTGGAGAGTTGCATTTTCTCATTACTCCTCCCTTCCTCCATTTACATACAGTTTATACACAGGAGACAGTTCCAATTATCCTGGAGTATTAGAAATTTTCACACTGGCATACAATTTTCCGAAGGGTATAATTGGACCATGTCTAATTCAAGTGCAGGAGGTAATGATTAGCCAAAAGATACTTGAGTAGGTCAAGCACCAAGACCTGCATGGTTCCGTATAGAGACGAAGTGTTACTATTTTTACTTGTTTTATCTGAAAAGTTTTGTGCCCTTAGGGTTGCCTCAAGGAACAAGGAGACCTTCAGTTACAGTTTGAACTGAAACGAATATGAGGAAATGGCCTTCTGAACTGTGTTAGGAGAAGTGTTACCTGCAGGTTCAGAGAGGTGATCCTTCCCCTCTGTTCAGCAGTGGTGATGAGACCACATCAGCAGTGCTGGGTTCAGTTCTGGGCTTCCCAGTAGGAGAGAGATGTGGACGTGGTAAAGCAAGTCCAGCACAGGGCCTCAAATATGATTAGGGAACTGGAGCATCTTCTCTAATGAGAGAGCTGGGACTTCAGCCTGGAGAAGAGAGGGCTTAGGGCGAGCTCATCAATGTAAAGAAATACCTGAAGGGAGGGACTGAAGAGGAGGAAGACAGACTTTTCTGTGGTGCCCTGTGACAGGCCGAGAGGCAATGAGCACAAACTAAACCACAGGACTTCCCATCTGAACATCAAGAAACATCTTAATACTGTGAGGATGAGCAAACACTGGCACAGGTTGTCCAGAGAAGCTGTGGAGCTTCATCCTTGGAGGTATTCAAAACCTTGCTGGGCATGAACTTGGACCACCTGCCTTAGGTGACCTTGCTTGAGCAGTGGGGTTGGATTAGACAATCCCTGGAAGCCTCTTCTGACTTAATTTTTTTTCTCTGAAAGTGTGTAGTTCTCTATTCTTCTACTCACAAATACTCATTGACCGTATAAACATCATGTACCTAAATTTATTATTCTGTCAGATTAAGATATGAAACATAAATTAAAAAAAAAAAGACAAATCCAAAGCCAAATCCATTTTAAAAAAGTGAAAACAAAAATGAAGTTGTCCCTTAAATTTGTAGGTGAAAGAAGCCAGTCAGGCTGGTATTATTAGTGATTGCATAAAACAGAAGAAACTTTTGGAGTTTATCTAAACTCTGAGGAGTTGCTTTTGATATAGGGGATTATGACACAAGAATCTCTTCTTTGAATTGGAAAACCATATGTGAGTGATTTTTTTTTTTTGAAATGTTGTGCTTGTTTAGACAAAACAATTATTGAAAAAAAAAGGAAGCTCTTTGTACAAAAAGGTGGAAAAAATGTGAAAGCAGCAGGTTCATTTCAGTATTAACCTGATGATTTTTCACCCCAGATTACAGGAGTAGTGAGGAGCAGCATGTGCAGATCTACCAGCACATAATCACTGGGAATTTTGAAATGTAATTTGAAGAGCAAAAGCTATAGTGACTGTATTCATGAATACACTTATTTCCATGATGTTTGGATGGCATTAAAGCTGCAATGGTAAACAAGTTTTCAACAGAGAAAAATGTAAATTTGTTTTCATTAATATATTCAAGGAAATGGAAGGTTTCAATTGTTTCTCTTAAAAAACAGCAGAACAAGGTGTGAATCAGGAAGATCATCTTTCAGATTCCTTTTTTTTTTCAAAGTCTCCTCCTCCCATTTTATTAAACTAAATCCTTTGCAGTATATATCCATCATAGTATATAACTTCAAGAGCATTGGTTAATATTTGATTAGGGTAGACAGTGCTAGTAAGTTTATTGATCAGTCTTCTACTACTAAATGAGATAGCACATACTGAAGATCAGAGTGGCAAGTTCTGTCACTCACAATTTTTTTATGACATTTAATATCCCTTGTGGAAAGAAAAAGCTGAATCTTCACTTATACTACGTTCCAAAGGAGGAATATACTTATGACTTTTCTTTTTTACCTGCTTTCAATGAATCTGTTCCCTCATTTATCTTGACTGATGGGAAACATTTGTGTCATTTTAATAGCTATCAACAAGCAGGCTGGCACAGCATAGTTGCTGTTTACTTATATTTGGTATTTTCATTTCAGTCCTTTTGGTGATTTTTTTCCTCTTAACTTTATTAATGATAAACCTTGCAAAAAGTTGACTTTTTTTTTTAAAGATGAACTGTGGAAGGAGAAAAAAATTGCATTATATACTTTGTTACAAGAAGTTTAGAAACAGGCAGAAGATGTGCGTACCTGTTTGGGGAAGAAAGGGAGCACAGGTGTTAAACTGAAGAAAATTAGAAATTTCACCAATTTACTTTGAACTAATACTAAGGCTACATAGGAGCTAGGTAATTAGGGGCTTCTAAACTTTTAAGTATCCAAGTTAGCAAGTTTGATTGCCAGAAAGATTTTTTTTCCCAATCTTTTAGAATGACTTTATAAAACAAACAATTTTTAAAAATGGAACATTTTAGAGCTGGAATCTGGGAGATAATTAATTTACATTGCTTCAATAACTATTATAACTTTCCTTTGTAGCAATAGAAGACAGTTGGCCACAGCTGAACAAACTCCATATCCAAAGAGGAGACATTTCCTTATACCTATATTATCTGTTAGTTGCAAATCTTATTAAAATGAACAAAATCAGGAAAATAGCAACATTTGAATTACTGAAGTTTCTCTTTGTAGATTAAGGGAATTGAAAGTGATGGCCTTGCTTGACATGAGTCTGATGAGTCATTTTAGATAATTTCATTTTAGCGGTCAAAAATAGTTTAAGACAACTCCTTGTTTGCCTTAAGGAGTATTTCTTTTTTCCTTTTGTTGTTGATTTTCCTGCCTTCATGCTCTAGAGAGCTGTTTAATTATTTCCACTGAAATAGTTTACGGCTAAATGTTCCAGTACAACTTTTGCTGAAAAGTATAGAAGAAAAAGTGAAAATTAGTGTCAGACTCGCCTAATTCAAGACACAACCTTCTCTGACTACAGAAGTTTCTTGTAGTTCAACAAAATGTTTGATGATGGTTTCTTGAGATTCAATTCAACTTCCTTGAACTGCATTTTCCATAAGAGACTGTAGCTTGATCTTTAATTTTCAACAGTTGCTGCTTTTGAACTTAATTTTCAGTTAGTTTAACAAATGGAAATGAAAAAAAAAAGTCATCTGGAATATCAAGGAATATTTATTATTTCAGTGAAATAATTCAGATTATTTAAATATTTCTGTTGTAATTTTTTTTTTCAACCTATACTATGTTACCACATTAGAAACAGAAATAGTAACAATTTGTTCTGCAACCATTAGTAATTTTACAATGAAAGTCTGGCCAATTTCCGTTCGATTTTCCTAGTAAGCTGCTGTTAACAGATTTCTGCAGTGAATTTAATTTCCCCTTAGCAATTGGTAATACCTTAATTCTTCTTTGAGTTGTTCACATGTATGTTTTATTGTCACTAAGGAGAAAAAGCTGTGCTAGAAGTATCCATTGTTAGTAAATAGTGGTTTTCATGTATCCTGAAAAATACACAAAACTAGTGCCTGTAACTCGTTGATCTTCCCAAGGGAAGGATTCGTGGAGTTGCTTAACAGCTCCTTTCTCCAGATGTTCCTTTTCAAACCTCTGCTGCTGTTTATCCCTCAGCAAGGCTGCTTGGAACATGTGTTAGGTGATACTGGAAGTGATCATTGCATGGATGGGGTTCATTGCTCATCTGAAAACAAAGCCAAATCCTCGCCTTTTCTGAAACAGTGGGCTTGTGGAATTTCTGCCCAATGCTAGGTGCAGCCTGACACCTGAAATGCTTTGCCTTACTTTTTCTCCCTGAAGTTACTTTCACTCCCTCCTCCAGCATTGTCTATGAGCATAGAGATCATTTTTAAATAAGTAATTTCATTAGTTTTAGTAGGATAACTTGAATATGTAAAGCTAGACATAGTTGAGTACTTTATTGAATCAGGGACTAGATTTTTCATAATCTTCCCTTTATTTTTAATTTCAATGAGTGGGTCAGTCTCAGGAACCAGATGTCTTAGTTTCAGAGCTCTGCACTTTGTCAATTGTGTTCAGCCCATTTTTTTTTTTTTTAACCAACATTTATTTTCTCCCAGTCCAGAAAAAAAAAGAGATTCTAGCTGTGTTAATAGCTCTTTTAAAGAAGGCGTAAGTAATAAGCCCACTGAATTAACAATAGCTGTATCTCAGGAGCTCAGATTGGGAAGTTGCAAAGTAATTTTTAAATTTCTTTAGAGATAAAGACAACTAATTCTGGGCTCTCTTTTATAGGTATCTCTGGCATAGTAAGGTTAGAGTTACAATAAATGAGCAAGGTATTCAACATGACCTCTATTTTGTGCATGCCAGGCCTTCTGGAATTACTGGAAAATTGCATCAGGCTGAGTTAAGTGTTGTATAAGGTATTGAAGAAACACTTCTTAAGCTGGGAGAGTGAAAGATTCGTAGTGTCCATGTTTCCTTGAACTAAGAGATGTCTGAATTGTAATTACAGTTAAATGTCCTACAAGTGGCATTATTTCCAATTATATGGAAGTTTTTTGCAGTTTTTTTCATAGTTTTCCAGAAATTTGTAGGTGCTTTTATATTAGCTTGTTAGCATTTTGAGACACAAGTGTATTCTGGTATAGAGTATGTTTTTCCATTACTTGGTGTTACATGCAGCCTATACAATGTTATCATTCAGAATCCAATGAATCGTTTGAAAATATTGTTAATATTTTCGATTTTCTGTTTTAGCAAGGTTGGTTAGATGTTCTTAAGAGTGAAGGAATGCCTGACTTTATTTTAGATTCCATTAAGTCTGCCACAGTAAGTTGGCCAGTATTGCATAGCCACAATATTTGTATTTAGAAAAGGAAACATTCACTTCCTTTAATATGAGAACAAAAGTTGATTAATCTAAAGTGTTACAGTAGCCACTGGTTCACTTCTAGTCTTTAATGAGTTTATTATCACAATGTTATTGGGAGGTCACAGATCTTAGTGGGACTCTTCTCTGCAACATGGATATAAGTTATGGAGACCATGGTAAAAATGGAAAGATTAATTGATTTTTATCAAAGATAGGTGCTTAAAGCCAATTTCAAGAGATGAATGCTTTTGAAATCAAAGAACTATCATTTTATAACACCTAGTTTTTTTCCTCTTTAGTTCTTAAGCAAGTGGTAAAACCCTGGCTTGCAAGGTCTTAAATTGACTGGGTAAGCTGGAAAAGAAAGAACAAAGAAATGAATACCTACTAGGACTAATTGCAGGGTATTTTCTGAATTCAACTTTTTTAGCAATTTAGTGAAAGCTGTAATGGTTTTTATATTGTATTATTTTCTTAACTTGAGATAGTGTGTTGTATCAGATCTTAATAAAAACAAAATTATGATGGTAATAAACTTAACCAAGTCTATAATCTTTTAAATATAAATTTTATGAAAGTAATGTTCCAAAAACTCATATTGAGTGACCATTACTTATGTTAAGTTCTGCTACTGCTTTTGCTGACTTAGCACTGTTTCTGTTGTCTGACCAATTCATAATACCTCTAGTTTTTTTGTTTTCTAATTAATCTTGCTAAATATTTGTAACATAGCTTTCTTTCAGTCTTCTGGAAGTGTTGCTGAGTTCCAAGTGGCAGTTCAAGTGATAGAATACTTCTTAGCCATATCTTGTAAATTTTTTTTTGAAGATAGCAATTCAAATTTGCTGATGAAAAGTACTGTAGCTGCTGCTTAGCATTCTACTTACATATTACCATACTAGAAAATACATATTCAATAAATACTGCCTAGTTTGAACTGCATTTTGGTAACTTCTGCCATTTGTCTATTACTGCTTGTTAAAGTGCTGATTTTTTATTAAAGTTGTTTTACTTTTCTACTGCATTGTAGAGAATCCTGGGTCATGACAGTCTTGACAGTCACAGGTTTTTCAGTATGTATTTACAATACATATATACTTCCTGGAGAAGTAGCCTATCATTGGAAAGATTTTTTTCAATTATAAATAAAATATTTGATTATATTTGATCCTTTTCAGTAGAACTAGTTTTACTATGAAAATTAGACAGAACAATTCTCTTTCATATCTGCATGAAGGAAAAATGGTAATAATTATTTTATCATCTTAATGTATTCTTTTTATAGCATTTCCCAGATTTTTAGGAACAAATCGTAACAGATATTTTTCCCAGTATATTTCGTTAACTCATAAATACACCAACCTATCGTTATCTATTTCCTCCTTAACTAGTTGAAGTTCATATCTAGATTTTGTGGAGGAATGGAAAAATCTATTTTTTATGTAGCATGGATTCCTCCATGGCATTTCTAATAAAAAGAGATGTGTTTTTATACATATAACCAGATAGTCACATACCTTTTCTAAAGCGTGTTCTGAGAAATAAACCTGCTGTGTAATGTAATCTTTCATTTGCTATTTCTATGAAGCACCTCTGAGTGTTTCTTGAGCTTAAAATATTCAATTCCATGTGCTGGCCTTTATCTATCTTTCCGGGGTTTTTGATGTGGGAGTATCAATGTATCTTTCCATGCTTTTTTTCATTTTCCTTCTTCAGGTTTGAATATAGCTCTTTCCTGTATCTCTAATTCATGCCATTTCTTTATTTTTCCCTCTCATTTCAGTATGAATTTCTGCTAGATTCTTTTCAGTAGGTTTGTCTCAAGGAAGTGTGATTAATCAATAAATGAAATTAAATTGCTTTTATAAAACTCTTTTCCCTTTCTTGGGGAGTGCCTGTCATCAATTCACAAGATGTTTTAAAACAGATATCCTTGCCTATGTATGAACTGTACAGTTCTTATTTGTATTTGGAATTCTAATAACCTTGTCATTGTCCCTTTTGTTGCCATTTGGAAGTTTTGCTGACAGAGTATATTCAGGTACTGAATCTCCTGTCTTTAAAATATACTTTCAAGTCCATTGCAAGGTAGAATTAAAATAATTCTGGCAGTTTTAGTCCATTTTTTTCTTGAATTTCTGTCCCATAATAAAGCATAATTTAGAATAAGTGCCCTTTTCTGCTTCAGTTGTTTTGTGTCAGAGATACTGCAGGTCAATGCTGAAGTACATAAAAGCTTGCTCAGCACATCACTACCATTTGTCTTATCACATTAAACTTGTCTTAATATATTTCTTGAGAACATTTAAAGTGAAAAAGAAGCATTAAGCTAAACTCTTCATGAGGAGAAATACAGTCACAAATCATCCTTTTTTTGCCATCATATAAATCCCCAGAACCATGAAAAACAGCACATTCATTGACCTTTTCTTGGTCACTATCTTTTCTGCTTTTTGGACTGCATCCTTAGACTATAACATTAAATTTGGTAGCTTATTTTGGTCCTTACATGGCCTATTACTGACTGCATTGTTTCACGTTGCACATCTTATTCTGGACTTAAGTATAAAATAAAGATACCTTCTTATAACATGACATATAGAACTTAACATTAATTAGGGAATCTGCTTTGCAATGCAGTAGTCTTGTTTGGATGCCATCATCTTGGGTAAATGTGAAATGATTAGTCTGTATTGGCAATTCATTTAGTTTTACAGCTTGATTATGCACTTCCATGTAATGAACCAGTTAAGCATGGCTTGTGTTATCTGAACTCACAAAGAAAACAGATCAATCTTTTTATTTGTTGGTGACTAATCCTGATGCTTTCATACTGTTGTACTGTAGTTACTATTTTCTAATGATGTAAAGTGTTATTATAGGTACCAGAAAATGCTGAAGCCAGCTGCAGTTGTTAACATTGAAGACATCAAAGTCTTGGTACCATTCATATAAGAGAGGCAAGTACCTAGTAATTCACAAAGAGAGAAAATAAAGAGCTAAGGGGTAGACGGCATTTTCCAGATCCTCTCTGTAAGAGAAGCTGATTCCCACTCCCACATACGAGCTGATTACTAAAGGAGGAAGCATTATAAACAGTGTGACAGAGTAAATTGCATCACTTGTCTTCCCAGTTAAAATACACAGGAAGGAAGTGACACCTGTGCAGAGGACACGCTTTTAATAGCTCCTCTGTTTTATCTCAGGTGGCAGCATCTAGTTGGGGGGTTCATTCTTGCATGTTTCTGAGCTTCTGAGCCCTGCTTTTTTTCAGCCCACCTGAATTTCCCCTCTTATTCAGATGGGCTAGAGTCCTTGACTTTTCATGCCATTCTCTCTTCTGTTCCAAGTGTGGATTTGGGATTTTTTGGGGGAAAGGGATTGGATTTTTTTTTCCCTATTAAATTCCATAGGCAATGCCCATGTAGTTCAGAAATTCCAGCAGCTGTAAAGTAAAAGACTGATTTTCTTCTGTGACATAAGCAACTCAAGATTTTTATTATCTTTAGGTCTCGTATTATCATTTTATTACACCAAATAGGTGTATTTATATGACTAATAGAAATTAAATGTGGATTTTCTCTGCAATGAAATCTGCTCAGTGATAAATATATTTCTCTGACAAAGGTCCTGCCACATCAAAAGAATGATCTAAATGGATGACTGTAGGTGGTCATTATGAGAGTATTACTCAAGAGAAGTAGTGTTAAATGGCTTTCCGGTCGTAAACTTTATGTTCTGGATATATTTTTCTCTTACCACTAAATGAGGTATTTGAAACAGTCCACACTGTGGCTGGCAACCTTAACCTTTCATTAACAAAACTTTCAACTGTTTATTTCCTTGCTGATTTTGCTTTTAATTTGAAGGGAAAAAAAATCATATTAGTAGTTAAGTTGGCTACTCTCACTGTCATTTTAACTTTACCATGTCTAAGAACCGGTAGAGGGTAACTTGTGACTAAATAACTCTTTTCCTTTATTTGTAATAAAAGAGCTTTATGGTCGTTCATGTAAGTGTGAGGAATATTTTATGATAGAATGGATCAGAAAACAAACCACAGATGTGGACTGTATTTTAAATGCACGTTGGTTATCCTAACATTAAACCATTAAGAAAGTAGGCCTACTGTGTGCCATGAGATTGACCCTTTTCCTTTCTCCCATCCACAACCAAGCCCTTGTCTCTTTAAGGAAGCCACTGATATTTTAGAAGAGCTTTTATAAAGCTAATGTGAATAACTGTCTTTTTGGTTACAAAAAAAGCAACAGAAAAGGAAGGATGTGTTAAGAAAACTACCGCAGATTAAGTAATTGTCATCTTTTTATAAAATAATTCTGTAACTTGGGCTTGGTTCCTTCCTCTGCCTGAAAGGTATTTCCTCCCTGGGACGGTGCAGTGACTGCAAGGCTATAGGATATTTAGATGTTTTTAAAGGCTGATTACAGATGGCAGTCCTCTTAATTTCTGCAGGTCATACTGTTTCCTTTTTCTGCACTTTTTGCAAATGTTGGGGGGGGAGAAAAGAAGAGTGGTTTTGGGTATGCGAGTGGGAGGAGCAGTTGCAGGCATGTTTGGGCAGGTGTGTCTTGTCTCCTGTGATGGTGAGCAGGGACTGGATGTTCACAGCGAGCTGATATTTACCCCTCTTTGCCGGTATCAGCACAAGTGCTACAGCAGAGGTGTCCAGGGCCTTGGCAGGCAGCCCCTCTCCAGTTCCTTCCACCGCATGACCGCACTGCACGGTCACATCGTGTCACACCCTGGCACCCCCTCCCACTTTTATTGGAATAATATTTTCCAATTCAGAGGGCTTCTTAGTTATAATTCTAGCTTGGGTTATTTCAGCCAGACCCTAGTTCAGATTTTTGGCTGCTGATTTTTGGTTCCTGACAACCCCTAGAACTGACAGGGCTGGCAGCATGCCTGTTCCCTATCCTGTGTGCGCACCTGCACAGGATCTCTGTAGCCTGGGGATCAGCCCTGCTCCTGCCTGCAGAATGCCAGTGCTTTCCAGATCACAGGAGTTACACGTGGAGCCTGCTTTAAAGGTGTTCAAAGGCAGGACTGCATTCCAAAGTTTATGCATTTTAAAGACATTAACTGGATGTCTCAATTTTTACAAATACCGCTCATTGCAGGGCTATGATTTGGCAATAAACAACCCCACGAGTGAAACACCGCAGCTCCCTTGTGCTCTGGTGAGGGTAGGGACACTGCAGGGTGGCTAAATATTGTGGGGTTTGGAGCACCTAAGAGTCCAGTGTTACTTATGACAGGGATTTGCTTAAAAACTCATAGATTAATTCATCTTGCCTTTAAAGTTGAGAAAAATTATCCCTTGATGGGCATGTACTCTAAATTGTTATTATTATTATTAATAGTAGTGGTATTGTTATTGATATTATTATATTTAAAGTAAATTAAGGCACATTCGCAGTTCAAACCTGCAGTTTCAGAATTATGGTGGCAATGTCACTGCAGTAGATATTGCCTAGGAAAAAATGGCCCAAATGATTAAATGCAAATGATTGTCAGAAACTTAGGGAGAAGGGAAGAGGAAAAAAAGAAAAAATGCTATTTAGACTACACTAATATAAATTTGGACTGCATCGTGTGGATGCATTCCTTTAGACAGCTGGGACGGACACAATTTTTAATTCTGAGATACCACAGCCAAAAATGGGAACAGTTACTTTTTTTTCCCCCCAGAAAATGAGAAATCCAAATTTTTTTGCCATCCTGGTCAAATTGTTTTCTTTTACTTACTTCAGGCTGTATTTTTAACATACAAATGATGCCAGAATTAATAGAATATTTATGTATTATGCCAGAACTAATTGTGTCATTATTAGGAATTATCAATAGTAAGAGACTTGTTTGGTAATCCAGCATGAATTTAAATGCATCCATCTCTGCCATTCTGTAAGGGTGAATGTGAAATCAGGTGCAGATATGATAATGCATCTAAACATTTTTGGCTGTTATGATGCTGTACAGACATGTGAAAATGAAGTTAGGTCAGAAGTATTATGGTGTTAGTTGAAACTGTGAGTTTAATTCTGAATGTAGACACATTAATCCTTTGTGGTTGCTTACTCTGTGCACATTGCATATGAAGAGACTGGTCTTGAAGTTATGTTTCACCTACACTGTTTGTAATAACGTTATTAGCATTCTACTTGTCAAGGGACTTATTTCAGAAAATGTTAATTCTTAGATGTTCTTCCAAAGCAAGCATTCTTTGTTTATCTTTGAAAATACAAATAGATCAGGAAGCCATACATGGTGCTTATTTACATTTTCCCTTAAAAGACAGAAATTTTAACCACCCACAGAAATAAACGCTAAGTATTAAAAGACACTGCAGCTCTTATTTAGAGTCTTAGCAGCTAATGTAAACATCTTTTTCCTTTCCTTGTTTGCTTTTTTTTCTTCTCAGATGTGTGAAGTTTCCTTTTGCAGGAAGAGGGATAATGGCTATCTCATTTCACCGTGGGACCATCCAATATTATCTTATCACTTTAACTGTTTGCCACATTACTGTGTCCAAACAAACTTAAAAATTTCACTTTGAATAGGTTTGGTGGTGTTTTTTTTTTTTTTTTTTTTTTTTTTTTTTTTTTTTTTTTTTTTTTTTTTTTTTTTTGTTTGTTTTTTTGGTTGGTTGGGGGGTTTTTTTTTGTTTTTTTTTTTTTTTTTGGTCCGTCTCCCCTCCTCCTCTCCCCACCTGCCAACAAAAAAAAACAAAACAAAAAAACCAACAACCCACCACCAGATCAAGTGATGCCCAAACTCATGCCTGGCTCTGCTTTTCTAGTGCTTTAGCAGATGCTAGATGCTGAGGCTTGTACTTCAGGGGGAGGAGATGGGGAAGCATGTATACCCACTGTTAAACTTCTGGCAGGTGTGGCAGTCTCTCCTTCTGGCCACCCAGGAGAATGGAGTTTATACAGTCTCTGAGAAACTTACCTTGGAGAAAGTATTGTCGACATGGAAACATTCTTGCTAAATATCCATGCCAAAAAATGCATAGTTCTGGTTATAAAGACTTGGACTCCCTAATAGCTCTATGTCTTAGAGCACTGTAGAAAGGCGTGGTACAATACTGAAAGGGGTTGGTTTACCTTCTGTTTCCCTTGTATGATTACACTCAGTATCTTAGCACATAAATCTAGCAGAATTTCATTTGCAAGGTGGGGCATATGTGTGAGTAAAGATGTAGACTATTGTGTGATGCACTCTGTAAAACATATGATGTAATTTCAGTCTTACTGTGCATCAGCTTTATAATTTGCAAAAGATTTTTTTTTTCTAGATACGTTTCTGAAAGAGGTTTTTGACTCAGCTGTATTTATCTGCAAATTTGACTAAGTTATGTAATTTATTTAGATGACGCTTCGTTCTGCCTAGGTTTCTGTTACTTTCTTGTACAAGTTACCTTTAACTTAATTTTTTTAATTAAATGATAAGGAAAAAAAAATCTCTGAACAAGATGATTTCCGAATTCAGTTTGGTACTTCTGCTTCAAATTCTTAGTTAAGACTCTGTTTTTTGTTTTAGTATGTTGCCTTTTTGCTTTAGGAAAAGTGGCTTGCCTCACTGCAATTTGCTAGCACACCTCTATGGACTGTGTAAATGTGAGCTATTTGAAAGGAAATTTGTGAGAAGTGTTTCCATGTGCTGAATTCAGATCAGTGAGCTCTGTCCTGTCTCCGTCTGGAGAAGCAGCAGTCTGCTCCCCAGTCAGTGGCTGGACACCCACAAAGTGGCTGTCTCTCAGGGAGGTGGCCTGAAATCAGTTACCTACTACCCTCCTGGGAGCTGGGGAAGTGGGAAGGAGCTGGTGGCCTGGCAGCATTTCCTGCAAGAGTTCAAAACTTTCTGTTCCAGTACACATAAAATGCAGTTGCCAGCTCTCTCTCGTGGAGAACAAATGTGTAAACAGTTATCCTGAAAATAGTACCTCTGCATAGTAGGGTTCTTGGCGTTTGTCTTAAGAAACTTTTTTCCTCTACTTTTGTTTTGTGCTTCTCTGTGTTTCTGTTCACAGCAATGTGTCTGCTCCAATCTACTTATTTTATGTGTAATGCTTCATGAATTCAATTTCCTAGTGAAATTTCTTTCCAAATATGACTTGAAAACACATTTCTTCTTTATCTTTCATGTTAATACTTCTTCTTGGCTTTAGTGTATTATTTAATTCTGTAGTTTTATTATTTAGCACCTGAGATCATGCTGAAGTACAATTTCTGAGAAGCTCACTGTATAGACATGCACACTGTTTAAAGCTGGTTAGAAATTTTCTGAAAGCAAATGACAAATATCTTTTGAAATTAGAAATTGACTGAGGCTAAATATCTTGTTTTAAATATCTGAGCTGAGGGAACTCAGCCAGTTTGAAGGAAGGAGTCTGACAAGAATCTGACAGTATCAGGAGCTGTGGCTTTCTTCAGAACCAAAAAAGTAAAGTTTTGGGGGGAAAAAAAAAAAGGAAGAATGGGGGAAAAGCACATAATTTTATTATTGAATAGTTAATAAAAACGAAGAGAAAAAAGAAGTGCCATTTCTAGCTCCTTGCTCCTTCTGGTTCTCCAGAAATACTGTAAAACTGATGAGAAATCCACTCCAGTTCTGATTTCACAGACCTGGGTCCTTCACAGCAGATAGCTCAAGGGACTCAAAAAGTCTGATTTTGTATGTGCAAAGCAACTTGTGCATAAAACAGAAGTGAACACTGTTAAATAAAGATTAGTACTTGGCTTTGAGCCCATACTCCTGAAAGCACCATTTGCCTGATCCCTCTGGGATCAATTGTTAATACTGTCCTAAAGCAGTGGCAAAATATCAATTTAGTCCTAGAATTCTCCAGACCACAGCAAGGTCTCCAGAAGGAGTTACAGCTGGCTGAATTTCATTCTTACAGTTTCTGAATATCAGAATAGATCAGTGTTCATCACAAATGAGTCCCTTGGTTCAGTAAAATGCCTGCAAATGGCATTTTTCCTGTGTATATATTCATTCTGGGTATCTCTTGACTTGATTGTCTCTTAAACATCAGGACTAAGGAAAAGAGTAGTTTACAATACCTGCTTAGAACATAGTTATAGGAAGTGGCACCTGACTTTCTCAAAGGCAGGTAGTAAAAATACTGCTGTTACGGTCCTCCATGAGATGATTTTTCTGCAGCACTTCTGGTACATCTATGTGCACTGTGTTCTGCCAAGTGAAAATAATTGAGCTAACTTGGAATAAGCAGTGCCTTGTCAGATGTGAGCTCTGCTCGGGTTAAATGCTGCTTCTCAGCAGTGCTAATTGGAGTGTTGTGCTAATATTAACGAAACTGCCTTCTGCACATCAGTGACCTTGCACTTTTGATTCAACTCAGTTTCCATGAGTTTTGACCTTTGGATGTCCATATAGTTCAGGATATTTTCTAGTTACTATTAAGTGAGAAATAATTAAGCATTATGTACTCTGAATTTTTTGTGTCATTAAGAGCATGCACATATGCATGACTGGGTTTTTGAAAGATGGAACAGTATTGCACGTCTGAAAGTCAAACAAACAAACAAACCCCTTAGTAATTATACCTTTCCAGGTTTTCTTGTTTTGTATTTCTGTCTACTTCAAATCCTGCTTTAAAATGTGTCTTTTTAACCAATTTGAGAATCAGCTGAGGGGCTGTGAGTCTAATGAGATTTCTTCATCTGGTGGACATAAAAAGAGTGAGTCGAATTTACAGTTTTGCATACTACATCTTCCAGAAAATGTGTTGTTATATATTTGACTGGATAAAGCTACAATATTTTTTATATTATGTGGAATTTTAAATTTTTTTTTAATTCTGGATTTATGATCTAAAACCTGGGCCAAGTCACCAAAACTGTCCTCCTAAAGACGATTCACAACACTGTGAGAACATAACTTATATTTGATGTGGCTTTGTGCCAACTTGTTTAGTAAAGTAGACTAAAAAATTGAGGGGTTTTTCTCCTTTTCAATTTTGTATTTGTTTTCATGTTTCAGTAACTTGCTATAGCTGTAAGTATTCCTGTACAGATGCAAAATTAATTTCAAGATTCTTATTTGTGGTTTAGGTTTAATCAGATTTGCCTTGTAGCCATAATTTCAGAGGAGCACCCACTTTTCCTTTCTCAAAATCTGCATTTCTTTTTAGACCTTAACGTTTAGAAAAGTCACTAGACAGTTCCAACTAGCAGGATATGATGTGGTGGTGCAGCTGAGGACTTACCTACCTGATAATCTGCTGGTAAAGTAGTGAAAAAGATCCCTTCTTAACTAAGCCATGTATTAATGACATAAAGCAGCATCCTACACATGGTAATTAGCAGCATATCCCTCACAAATGGTTTGTGGCTGAGACAGTGTAGGTTGTCTCAAAATCACTTGTCAGCATGGGGGAATTATGATTAGGTCCCATGGTGATCTTCCATGAGTTGTGCAATTGCAGAGTCAGAGAACTCTTTTTCTCAGAATTTACTTCTCTGGCATGGTCCAAAGTTGTTCAGGGACAGGCTCTTTGGAGATCTTTTGTATTACAACATTGTAGTGGGCAAAGGACACCGTCTGAATGTGGCACAAAACCATAGGTTAGGTAAACTGGGAGTATTAGCAAAAAGATACCTTAGGTGAGTCTTTGATGTACTGAGGAGTGAGTGAGAGCCATATATTCTGGCTTGACAGCAACCAGAAGTAAAAGAGAGACTTAAGGCAAGAGAATTGATTTCCTAAAAGTAGTAGAGAGGTGTGATCACACCTATGCTCATAGGAAACAATCCTTCATCCCAAAGGTTGTCTGGGAGAATCAATGATAACTAAGCTGTGCTATGGATGTAGGGGAGCCCAATAACAATACTTGGTGTTCATCCTCTGTGAGGATACGTGGTGAAGACCCTAATAGCTTAAGCCACACTGTAAAAGCGTGGTAGATCACAAGTCTGTCTTTCCAAATGCTGTATTAGTGGCACACTAATTTATGGCATGTAGCATTATCTAATGGTTCTGCTCATAAATGCAAGTCTTTATTACAGTTTCAGTAGCTTCATCATTTTAGACACTAACTTCTGCCTCTCTTTGATGCAGCCAGATAATTTGAATTATATCATTAGCAGGAGAAAATGTTTTCATGCCAAAACCTCTTGCTGATCAGCATCTCTTATATCACCCTTCTACTTTACTACTGTTCTGTGTGACATTTCTGTATATATTTCTGCTGAATCTCGCTGACTTTTTACCTTTGTCATGGCTTACTATTCAATTAAGCTAGTTGGCTGAGTATAAAAAGAATGAGCAATGATTTGGATGCTATCTATACATAAGTTAAAAATATTTTTATCTTAATTAATTAAAGCAGATATTTAATTTCATATTAAGAGTGAGGATTGTGTGGATGGGAAGGGCTGTGGAAACTGGATTGGCTTACACTAGAGAATGAAATTATTATCTCTCTTCAGAGAAGAACAGTTCCTGTAAAGACTACCATTTGGGCAACTCATGGATGTTTTTGTAATTTCTTTCTTTTGGAGGGTGAGAGGAAAATTCTTGACATACTTTATTTACTGAAGATGCAAGTATATATTATTAAAAGGTCTAAAGCTGCTGAAATTCCCAACTTAATGAGGAGAAAGCGATATTTAAATTCAGGCTTGGCATTGCCCAGTGGTTGTACTTCAGCAGGCTTCACCTTGAGTTCAGTTCTGGTGAAGTTAAGTTTAGCTTTAGTGCTGCCTTTGTCACATAATGCTTCCCTTGATCAATACAGCAAGGGCTGGGCCAGTGTGAGAATGCCTCTTCAAAATAAAATGCTCATAGAGATGATCAATCGCTAAAGGTATTCAATGTCAAAAGGTTCTACTTGGCTTTTTTTTTTTGTGGTGTTGTTTTGGTTTGGTTTAATATATGTTAACTAATATTTATCAGAGGAATGAAAACTAAGTTCTCTTGTGAAAGATTCTTCAGTTACTGCGGCATGGTAGATAGCAGGATCCGTGTTATGTGCCCACCTGAGAGACAGTGGAAGAATCATAAGGTGGTGATAAAATTATTTTAATGAGAGGAGAAGGAAAAACAGGAAAAAATAATGTTTATATCAATTTGCCCAACGAAGCAGTACTTTTTTATTCCTACTTTTTTTTTTATTCCTGCTTTTAAGAGGCTCTTCTGTGTTTAAAATGACATTTATTTTTAAAAGAATGCTAAGTACTAGACTTTGTTAACATGTGCCATGTTTTCCATCTTTTTGATATAGTAAAATACCGTAGTAATACTGCTTAGTGTTTAGCATTTACTTTGCTTGAATTAATATAGCTACTTTGAAAGGCTTGGTAATTACCCTTGCTTGCAAATGGCCGTTCAGACAAAGATGGTTCATAAATCTTAACATATCCATAGAAGGACAGCAATTGTTCATGTGCCAGGGGAATTAGGAATAATTTATTTTCCAAGAATTACCCTATGCCTTCAGTTAAACCCATTCTCTATCAAATTTAAACTATAAAGCTTCTAGAGAACCTGTATACCAAAATAAGACAATCCTTTAATTGCTGGAGAATGAACAAAGATCATTGAGTCACAAACGTTGTGTTGTGGAGATTTACAGAAGAGTGCTTTGCTCTGGTTAATAAAGTGTAAGTTGAGCATTAGGTACAATGTTATCAATTTCATAAAACAACAATTACAGCAGGATGACAAAGCTAAAAGGACTTAATAAAGTTAAACAAGTTGGAAGGATGGAGCAAGCTCATCCACACACAGCTTTGATGTTGAATACTATTTCCTGGTGGGAGTGTTCAAAGCCAATAGCCTTGGTACTAACTTGCTTAAGCCTCAACCTGTGTCAGCTCTGCTTTTAATTTTTTTCCCCTCAAAGAATAATACTTGGGCTTTGCAAAATAAGTTGGCTTAGAAGAATTGGTTATGTTTGAAAACATGTTTAGTAACTAGCAACTTTGCTGAGAATTCAGGCAGCTCTAAGGAGCCCAGATATCTTAGAAATCTGGCTGCTTATGTGGATTGACCAATAGTAATTTTAGATGCTGTGCTTCAGTTATGGCAGGCAGATTCCTTGTTCATATAATTCTACATTGGTAAAATCTAGTAACAGGTAAAAAGCTAAAAACTGCCTTTATGCAGGTAATATAGGTGTGAAATTATATTTTTTTATATTAATAAAATAAAAACTGAATTGCTGATGACTCCTGGATATTTTTTTTGTCATTGAGCGATCTGCTTTTGGGCTCATACCTTTTCCTCTTCCACAAATATAGTCATGCAGCAGGTTTTGGTGTCATGGTATTTTCAGTTTTTCTCCTCTGCACAAAGAAGTGGTTTATAGTTTGAAAGCAGAGGACACAGTTTCATGCCTCTATCTCCACTTCAAATGTAACTAAAAAAAAATAAATAATGAAGCTAATTTAAGTTCTGGGTAAACCAATTTCTTTAAGGAACAAAAGTACATCCCTTGCTGCTTCCATGGCTTTAGCTTTTGTCTTTTGATGAAAAAAATAATTTTGTTGTGCTCCAGTATTTCTGTCCTTTTATCCATCACTGATTGCATATACATTAGTGTTTTTCTGATCAGTGGTGTAGTTCTAATGCAAAGCCCCTGTGGGTCCCTACTTACTGCCTACTTACTGCATGGTGCTTCATTACCTGGTTTTGAAAATCATGAACTGGCTTCTCAGAGGAAATTAAACCAGGAATCCCATTTCAGATCTGCACCAGTGGAGTTTATCCTGATCTCTTTTCTATACAGGGAGATTACATCAATTATTAAATTGTTTAAAATTTTAGATCGAGATTATAATCATTTGTAAGGCTGGTAAAATGGAAAACATAGAGCCTTGTGCTTCATAATTTTCTTCCCCTCCCCCTGCAGTAATTGACTTTTAAACTAATATTAAATTATTGGCTTTTTCCCATTTGGCAATTTATTTTTGTTTTTGGATTCTTAAAATTTTCCCATTGTTAAGTTTTGAGGTAGTGCCTCTTTGTGGGAAGCACTTGCAAAGAGAATAAGGTTTCTTTAAAATTCGCGGTGGCAAAGGCAGCTTTTAATTTTTAAACTTTTTAATATTTAAAATGTGTACATACATAGTTACTGGGTTGTTTAAAACTATTCTAAAGTAAAATTAGTTTTTTTCTGCCTGTGTGTTTTGATAATTGGAAGCTAAGGTTTCAATTTATACTGGTTCAGAAACTGCACATGTATTTTTTTTTAGTAGTATTTAATTAGTTAAAATGCATATGTAAACTTGAAAATTTACTGGTAGGGTAATTGTAGAAGTTAAATAATAATACAGGCATAAAAGAAATCCTTTAAGAAAATATAACAAGCATCTTTCATTTGATTTATGAAAGGAATTGAAATATTATCCTCAACACTTATTATATCTAATGGGCAATTAATTTAAGCTTATTTAAGAAAGTGCAGGGAAGAAACAAAAGGGTTGGGCTATCATTAAGAGAGGATGTGAATGTCAAGCATGGTGGATCAGAAATGAGTCAGCAATTTGCCTTTTAAAAGCAGATGTCTGATGTGATCTACAGCTTTCAAATGCTTGGAACTGACACTTGATGTTGTAATGGATTATTGCTAGTGCTTGTTGAAAACCAAAAATACTGCTTTTTAGAAAGCACTTTGAAAATTGTGGTTTTGTTCCAATGAGGAAACAAAAATTGAAAAGTCTCCATTTTATAAAAGAGTAGATGGATGTACTTTCTCCTTTCTCCTTCTCCCCTACATCCGTGCAGGGGGGGTGCGGGGTGCTGTTTGACATGCCCAGCTTCAGTTAAATCCTTTTTCTGGGCTTCGTGTGGTAGCTCTCTCTCTTTCCTGCTTTGCAAGTCTATGTACTTGATCTTTTCAGAAACATTTTTCATGAAAATATGAGTACAGGGAGGCTTTCTGGTGAAGAACGTAGGAGTGCAAAAATTTCCTCTTACCCTTAGTATATTAAGTCATGTGCTTCCTGTCCTGGTCTGTGTTATATTGGTGTAGTTGGTTGTGGCTTATGTGAATTACAGATTTCAGAGTCTTCTCAAAGTTCCTAGCAGAGAAATGTCTATGTCAAGACAAGAAAATGTCATTATAAAGATGGTTCTGCTGGGAATTACTGGGCATGGGGATTTTTGTTTCTTTGTGGTTTTTGGGGTTTTTTTTCGGACTTACGCCTGTCTTTGTCTTTTCTTCTATCCCTTGCTGGGCTTTGGGCAGAAGAAGCACTTAGAAGCCTTCTGCAGTTGCTGAGGCAGGAGGGGGCACAACTTTAACATATTTGACAGACTGAACTGGTCTGGTAGTATAAAACATGAAAATTCGAGTGCATTTCGGGATGATTTGCACATCTAACAAGATCAATCAAAAGTAAAATAAAACCAGGTTTTCCAAATAGATTGCAACTGTGTGTTTGACAGATGATGTTGTATATAAACAAATAAATTACAGTTTGTTTGGGGAGGAGATGGGGATCATCCATAGCCTTTCTTCAGAAAGAACATCTAATGTAAGGATCACCTTGCCACCAGAGCAGGTCTGCAGCCTCTCTGCAGCAGTGCTCTGTGCATGTGTTACGCTTCAGTTGCTGTAAACTGACGGTGAAATGTCACCATCAAGAAGTCATTCCAGTTCCAACCAGTCTGCTCTCTGTTGAGCGGTGGCATTTTCTAGCACATGAGTAAGCCTTTGGGCAATGGCTGCTTTAACAGCTTATGATTTTAGGGCTCTTACCTGTTGTGGCTTTTGCCAGAAGGGAAGCATCCTTTATTTCAATAAGGATCACATGCTTATCTCTCTTTCCTTCACAAATGTCTTTGCTTATGTCTCTAAGACTGGTATCTTCTCTGAGTTATTTCTAACTGGCGGCTTTTTGTCTGCAGCTTGTTGGTTCTGTTTTTCCCGTTATAGATATGGTGTATCAACGTGCTTTACTAAATGTGTTTTGTGGCTATATCCCCTCTGTATGGCTGGCCTTTCCTGTGTCACAGAGGCACCCTGTGACTATTGCTAAAGCAGTCCCTCACTCAGGCATCTTATGTGCCTTCTTCTGCTCTCCCTGTCAGGTGGCTTCTCCAGTTTTCTTTCAAGGTAGACCTAGTGTGAATATTTGTTAGTAGCACAGACATAGCCTTACACTGTACGACCTGGGAGAAGTTGTTGGCTTTTGGGTCCATGTGTTATCCAAGTTGCATCCTCTCTCTTCATGCACTTCTGCTCCTCTTCTCCCTAGGTGATCAGGCCTAAAGACAAAGTTTTCTGAGCAGTCCCTTGGGCTCGGCAATGAGGTGCCAGGGTAGCCAGGTATGAGGGTGGTAATGCCCTGCAGATCTGGGATAACTAAGGCTCTCAGGCTTTCCTGTGTGGCTGTGGGCAGTTTGTCATCCTGGGGAAGACACTACAAAACAAATGATCCCTCTTTGGATGTTTTTTTAGTGCTGGGTGCCTTGCTGTTGCCTGCAGAAGGGCTCACCCCACAATCTGCTGCTCCAGTACCATGGTGTATGTTCCCAAAGGCCAGTGTAAACCTGGAATGAATTACATGTTGGAAGTCCAAGGTAGGCTCTTACCTGTGGAGAGAACATGTACCTAGAGCCCTTGTCTGAAGGCTTGGTTTGGGCAGGAGTGACATAGAGGGCTTTCCCCTCCTAGCAATCCCTCCACTAAAAATAGCCCTGTTATACTCTTACCACATGCCACTATCCTTCTGAATTAGAAACTAAATCTACCAGTTCTGAGTGGTACAGTAGAAGTTAATAATAGTAATCCTGAGGGTTCTGTTTTATGTGTAAGCTGCATAGTGTGTTGTGACAGTGTCCTTTATTTAGTCTTGTGGTTACTCCATGCCTCAAAAACATCTGCTATGACAAGAAAGTACAAAGTATGGGAGAATTTAAAAAACAGATTACTGTAGTCCAGGTAATAGGCACCATAGCGAGAGAAAAAACTCTGCGTCCCTACCTCTGCCACAAGTTGGTAAGGTGATTTCAAGGAAGTTAATTGGTACCTGTTCCTCATTCCCTGCTTGAGATTCACTCCTGAAGACTTTCAGGAAGTAAGATGTAATTTATAGATCTGTTCTAAAGGGAAACCCTGCTTTCTGACTTGAGGCTATAACTTCTAGGGAACAAGTAATTTCTCTTGTATGTGATACTGACAGTGTCTCACTACTGAATGATTAGAGGTTTAAAAACAAGTTTTGCTGATTGGGGTGTAATTTGATTTATGCCTGTCAGTAGAGTAATTATAAAAATTCCGACAAGCTTAGATTCTTTTCCTGTTACTACTGTTCTTATATTGCAGCATGGAGACAAGTCTACTGGCATATATGTGTGCAGACAGAGTCATAATGTATTGCATATAATAGAAAATGGCAGGGGGGGATTGACAAGAATAAAAGAAAAGCTTTCTACAAAGTGAGATGATTAAAAATGAAATAGATATGAAATGCAGCTTTAAAGAGAAAAAATACAGAAAGCTTCATCGGTTATCCTGTGATTGTAAGGCAGAACCCCCTGTGTTGTGTAGTGACAATAACTGTATATCAAACATTATTGGTGCCTCTGGATGTTTTCAAGAATAAGTGAAAACTTGTTCACTGTGTTTAATTGCTACTTTACAAATAACTGAGTACAAAGCAATAGTAAAAATGCTGGTCTGATGTTGCAGCAATGAATATGGAATGTGAGATTTGTTGCAAATGAGAAACACCTTTAAGTTTTTATTTTCCTTTGACAGTTGAGAAACATTCTGGTTTTTTAATAAGCATTTTTAAAAAATAATTCTGGAATGTCACATCACTTCCACTGGCGCAAATCTGGAGGAATATACAGACCTTGGAGCACCTCTCTTCCTTGGCAGACAGACATACAGATTCACTGAAGAATCTTTTTTGCAAACACTGCTTTTGATTGCAAAATAAGTACTTTACTCTCAGCTTGAGCCTTTGAACTCTTGACTGTGACTTCAGCTCCTCCAATAGAAATCACCATAGTTATGCAAAGGCACCTGGAGGCACCATGAGTTAATGCACTGGAATGGAGTGGAGTAGTTTTATATTTTCTTGGCTTTCTGTTCCTGAGGTTGAGGCCTCCTCCCTGTGAATTTCTGACAAAAACATGGAAAGTTAATGATGATTCAATATGTAAAGGCTTCCTATAGCTCTAACAGACATATGCATTTCTGTGATAAAAGTACTGAGTATCTTCACTCCCTTCATTTGGCCATCCTTTTTGGTTTGTTTCCTTCATTTTTTTCTGCTGTCCTAAACCAAGTTTATTCCAGTTGGACATCAAAGTAATTAAGCAGAATTGAATCATCCATGCATCTGATGAGATAAAGACATCTTAACGTGAAGTTTTATTTTAATTGCCTTTTATGGAGCACAAGAGGATTGTAAATAGCCAAATGAGGTTTCTGTGATTAGTAAAACTGGCCATTCCCGGAAGATGACAAACCAGAGAAAACTTGCATTTTGACAGTAGAAAAAGGAAAATTATAGAAATTAATTTTCATTTTTCATATTATTTGACTACATGCAAAAGCATTTAAAGTGCTTCAGAATTGCTCAACACGTTTAAAGCAGGAAGCGCTTAAAAATATGTATATAAATTTTCACCTGTTTCAGAAGCAAAAATACATGTTTAAAAAATGGAAATCTCTTTTAGGGAGATTTGATTAATTTGAATCCAGGTACAACTAGATTAACCTGGGTTCTTGATATAATTTCTGTAACCTGACTCATTTTTGAAGGTGGAATGTGAAGTGGTTAAGAGACTTTCTCAAGGCCTTGCAGGAATGGTATTTTGAAGCAAGGAATGGATCATGTTCCTGGTGAAAGTCAGTCTGGTACCCTAATTACAACAGCATCTGCTGACACTGCTGTCTTTGAAAGCAGATCTCTTCCTGGTACTCTCCCAGTATAAACAGGTGACTCCAAGGACATGACATGTCCAGATTTAATTTAGGTATCTCTAGCCAAGCAATGAACTGAAAAATTAGTAAGTTACCTGTGAGATGTTAGCAGATTTCATAGAAAATTGTGCAATTACAGCTCTCTACCTGGCACAAGCTGTAAGGGAAATTTTGCCTTTTACTTCTTCACAGGGAAAAAATAGTCCTTTAAAATACTTATTTTCTCACACGGCATTGAAAGTGGCTTTGTATGTGGTAGGTCCTTTTCATGCCTTAAAATCAAAGTTTAAAGGATTTTACAGATCCTCTGATTCTTTGCCTTTAGGAAGCACAGGTTACTTTTTTTTTAAATTGTTGATATATGGGTATATACAACTGGAGTTTTGTCCAGTCACAACTTAATAAATCTTTTTATGATATTCAGGGTCATTTAAATATCTTTGTCTGGAAACACAGTAATTGAAGAAAGACATCCTAGACTTAGTGAGAGTACATACTTAGAGTGGGTCCAGAGGAAGGCCATGAGCTTGATGAATGGACTGGAGCACCTCTCCTATGGGGAAGAACTGAGAGAGTTGGAGTTGTTCAGCCTGGAGACCAGGAGGCTTTGGGAAGAACTTACTGTGGCCTTTCAATACTCAAAGGGGGCCTCCAAAAAGACTGGAGAGGGACGTTTTAGCAGGACCTGTAGTGATAGGACAAGGGTAGTGGTTTTAAACTGAAAGGGGATCAATTTAGATTAAAGGCTTTTTTTTTTTAGTATGACAGTGGTGAAAGACTGGAACAGGTTGCCCAGCGAGGTGGTGAATGCTCAATCCCCAGAAACATCCAAGGTCAGGTTAGACAGGACTGAGCAACCTGGGCTTGTTGAAGATGTCGCTTCTGATTGTAGGGGGATTTGACTAAATGACTCCTAAAGGTCCCTTCCAGCCAAAACTATTTTATTATTGTCTTTTAGGCAAGAAAGATTTAAAAATCTTTACAGTGGAGAAGATATGACATTGTTCATTCAGTCCCAAAAATATTAAGCAATGCTTAAGCAGACAATATGTCTGAGAATCAGACTCTCTTAAGAAGACATTATTCTTTTTGTCTGGAACCGTGTCTTACATTTGTTTCTTTCTTCTCTGACCCTTTTCTTTACCATTTTTCATGTGTGGTATCTATGAGCAACTACTGCTGCTTTCTGTTCGCCTGTGTTCTCTTCAGAGCCAGCATTTCAGAGAAAAGAAATATACAAACTGTTTATTCATTCATTCATCCCTTTCCTGCCTCTTCCTCATTGGCAAAATGAGCAGGAAGCTATTTGTGTCCCGTGACTCACCACCAGATTTTACGAGGGGATTATGCTGAACCTCACTGATTCACACACTCCAGGCTTTGTTGGAGGTCAATGTCTTGGCAGCACTCACCAGTAAACACTGTACAAGTACCAAGCTGTTGATATTGAGAGAGTTTTAAGTTGTTTCTGCCTTTCTTCTGCTGTTCTTTTTGTTCACAACAGTTGCCAGCAGGGGGGCAAGGTGACAAATTCTGTCCCTGTATCAAATACAGAAATTGGACATTCAGTTGGTGTGCAGGTACCCTCTCAGCAGCAGCTGCTTCCCTGGAATGTGCACTGATTTTTACTTTCCTTAATTTACAGAGCTTTTGTGATGAGCCCCGGAACTATGATTAGACATTGTTCATGGCCTTTCACTTTGTAAGTTTTCCTCCCCTCTTTGCACAAGAATACTTCCTGCCCCTTTATATCTATTCTTGCTCTGTATTGTAAGATACATTCTTCAGGGTGCTTTAAGGGGTCTTTAAGATCCCTTAGATTAGGGAGGTGTCAGGTCTTTGAAATCAGGGAGATTTCCATGAATTTCAGAGTTATGCAGCAGAATCCCAACTGGGGATTTGGTATTTACTTGTTTGTATTTCTGTAACGCTTCCTGCATATTTATGGGCACACACACGAAGCAGCTGTAGTAAGCTGTGTATTCAGTAGCATTTGGGGAGGTCCAAGAAGCAGTCCCAGCAACACAACTGCCTCATTAATTTTGTTTTCCTGAACCCTGCCAATGGCATATTACTTAATTTCTGGTAGAATGGGCCACTATACAGGCTGTACACAAGACCTTGAAAAGGTCAATTAAAGGCTTACTAACAGTGGAAGAAAACAAGGTTTTGAGGTGTTATTCTTTGTGTTGTCATAATTTTCTGATTTTTAAAAAGTTAGCTTGCTCTGAGAACCTTGGAATATTAAGATAGGAGAAAGGTGAAAGAAACTTACCAGATGTGAATACAGGTTTTTGCCATCTGACACCCCCGGTGAATCTTACTTGGTCCCCTGTGTTTCTCTGCTCCTGCAGGACATTTCCTTGGAGCCCTTCTGTCTTTCGTGGAAGTAAAGACCTCCTCCAGATCTCACTAGGCAGGTGCAAAGTTCATCGGGCTTGGAAAGTCTTTTGTATAGACAAGCTCCTCTATCACCAGGCATGCCACTGGATGCTTTGTTTAACTTGTTGATGGAGACTGCCAGGATTCCTGTGTTGGGATAAGATGAAAAGCATTCTCCAAGTCATTCATCCAACCCCAGGCACACTTAGTTTTGGGCAGACCTCAGTGTAGACTCGCCTCTTTTCCTCTTTCAGTATATAATATCCAGTCAATAAACTCTCTGTCTATAGGAAAATAATAACAGACCATTCTTCACAGCAATGGGGCTTTCCCTTTGTGACATGTTTTCTTACAGAAGAATAAAAATGTGTTTTCTAAGCCCTATTGCTTTCTCACATGCACAGGAAATTCAACCATTACCAGAATATTGCTCTTACTCTTTGCTGCTGAAACAGTATCTTTTTTTTTCCCCCTAATATAGGGATGTTCAGTTAGATCTGGAATTTGAAACAATTTGTTCTATAAGCAAAGAAAATAAATAAGCTTTATTTGTTGTTAATTTGTTTTCTGTCTTATGTCATCTACATTTTCCTATCATCCTCTCCCTGGCTGCACCCAATTCAGAAAGGACAGATCTGCAGATACTCCTGGTGCCAGCAGAAGGAATGGCTGCAAGGCAAAGCAGATTAATACTGAGTGTTTCTTGCCTGTTTTTAATAGGTCTTCTTTCATTACTGCTGTCTCTTTCCACTATCTGTTCATCCTGAAACTTGTAGAAACCTCACCAGTCAGAGACTAGACTCGTATTTGCATTCCATTTTTGTAGAGGTTTTACTGAGAACTTAAAACCCAAACAAATAGACCACCTTATAATGAGGATGTTTCTTCATCTTGTATTATCATGATTTTATTGTAGCTGATATTACAAATATTGATTAACCTGACATAGAAAATGCTCATTCAGGTGAACATGTATTTAATTGGAGACCAGCTGAATGGCAAGGTTTGCTGATGGTGTAAACTTTATTTGGGATAGTGAGGGAAACTGAAAGAATTGCAGAGGGATTTTAGGAGATGGAGATAATACCATACACAGAAGCCACCACCACATGTGGCTCAGTGATTCTGTCAGGTGTCTGGAAGTTGGGGAATAGGTGGGTTATGCTTGTGGATCACTTATGTTACTGCCTGGGCATTTGCTTTTGGCCACTGTTGGAAGTGACAGTGTGAGCTCATTGGACTCCTTTCAGAGGCCATACAATACTCTTATGTTCCTACAAGCTTCTGAAAAAAAAAAGTGTTTAAAAATCCAGAAAAGCTGTTTCAAGCATGACAAAGAGCTAAGCAAAGGAAAAACATGAAAGCAAATAAAAACAAACATGACACTCATGCATAAGCTGTACTTGGGAAGAAACAACTATAATGTTGACAACTTATGGATGTATTTCTTATTAGGAAGTCTTCAGCTGTCTCACTTTCGTGGCTTACGCTCCAATTTATAAAGAAAAATGTTAGCATCTTTGCGAGAATCAAATGTTTTCAGTTCACAGGGCACGAAAATCTTTAGTTTGGCTGGATGTACAAAGTGAACTTCAGCACAGATTCCTCAAGATGAGATTAAAATCATGCATTTACAATTACTGTCTGTTAGAAACCTTTGGAGAAACAAACTCTGTTACAAAAATGGTTTGTTTTGCCTGGAAGGAGATGGTCATTAATGTTTGGCTTATCGCGGTCACTATCTAAAATATAAACACAGTTCCCTGTCACCAGAGTGTCTGAGGAATTGCTGGTTAATTCTAGTTGGAGAGAAAAGACAGCGTGTTTTAGATCTCACCCTGACAGAATTGTCATGTACTGTTGCAGATAGAAGTGTAGATAGTATTGATCTTTATTGATTTTATTGTAAAATGAATGGACACCAAGTTCAACAGGCTTTCTGTGAAGAATGTCTAGAAATAGAATCATCTTTTTATTAAAAACAACAGCAGTAGCAAAATACTGATGCAAATGAAACACTTAAGACAATTTTAGTTATCAAGGGTTTTTTTTAACAAGGACTCCACTCGTTGTTAAAGACAAAACTAACGAAACACTAATCTAAATAAAAAACATTTTCCCCCACTATCCTCCCGTATAACTTACGCTTTGGAAACAAACACAACAATTTTTTTTGAGTGTGTTCAAAACTTAGACTAGTTTTCCAGAATCCTTTAATACTTTAAAAACTTACTTGAATTGATGAAACAATATGGTTAATCATCTTCCATGTGAATAGGATGTCTCTTAAGAAAAAATAAAAAAAAACCCACAACACAATTTTGAGGTTTTTATAAAAGTTGTAGTTCCAGAATACCACATGCTCTGGAATGTTTCTGAATGAAATTCAAATCTCTTTTTACATGGA
Source organism: Pachycephala philippinensis (assembly GCA_013397055.1). NCBI lineage: Eukaryota > Metazoa > Chordata > Aves > Passeriformes > Pachycephala > Pachycephala philippinensis. The sequence goes on from VWZT01005007.1 coordinate 339,342, forward strand.
ATCTAATTTAAAAAAATAAAACAAAGAGAGACAATAAATGGATTATAATTGTTAAGTGGAATTAATTATACAGTTTCTAGCATTTTACCAGTCATAGCTGCTTTTTGTTTTCCCCCTTACCCTTTTGCTACCAGTTGCAAAACTGTTTTGTACTCTCATAGGATCACAGTTCTGTACTCTTGTAGGGTTTGTTAAGTACACAATTATCCTGTTATTTTGTATAAAGCAAAGATTGTATGATTCTGTGGGTAGTATGAATGACCATGGACAATAAGGGATAAATTGCGACCAAAGAAGAACATTATGCTTTAATGAAAGCATATTTCTTTGTTGATGTTCTATTGAATTATTCTGGGTTTTTTTTTTATTGCAGAGTGTGAAATAGAATGTAGAAAAAACCCAATAACCTGTCTTTTAAGCCTTTACTAGCCTTTGAATCATCTCCTCTCTGCTGAGTTAACTTTAAAGTGATAGCAAGTGTTGGATTTTCATGCTCTCCCTCTTCAGCAATTGCCTATTTCAGAGGTCATAGGGAAAAGTAGGATGGTATTGGTGAACACTTTTGGCAGTACATAGTGGTGGTTACTGTTCAAACACGGTGGTGAAACAGTGTTCTTCACACACTGCCTGACCTCCTCAGTGCAGGTAGAAACTTGCTGGCCTGTCCAGAGCAGGAGGAGTGAGGCTTTGCTGCTGTGCTCACAGGGGTGTTTCTGAGCATTTGGGCCATGCAATGAACTCTTCAAGCCTGGTTACCAGACAAGGAAATAAAGTCAGCTTTTGGCCTGGATATCCTGGAGTTTCCTGAAAGTATAATTTTGCAGTTACTAAAGTATTCTCTTTGGGTCTTTGAAAGCAGAAAAATTCCATTGGCATAGAAACCTATAGCCTGATTGGCTGAATTAACAAAGTTATAATCCACAGAGAAGGGAGGTTGAGGAGTTGGGGTTTTTTGACTGTACAAATATGTCTGTCTCTTATGCACAAGCATTTGTACCTCTTCCATCTACAGAAAAGGTATGGGATAAGGAGTAGTTTCAAAGGATGTGTTCCACTGGAGTCTATCAAGGCTGAAAACTATGATTTCTCTTTCCATTTGTATTTTTAATCTCTATTCTAATGAAGCAAAACAAGAGTGATATGGCTCTTCAGACATCTGCCTAAAGTTTATGAGGTAATTATCTTTCCATATATAGCATGTTCTTCTTTGCCTTTTGGAAGCTTTTTTTTAATATCTGAAGGTTAGCCTTTAGGTCATAGCTTTTATAAGTTTAGCATAAGCCTTTAATCTCTCTTGAATGATTTTTGTGTGTAACTTATTCTCATAATTATTACTAATAAAGCTACCACGTAGGGAACAGTACGTCCTTGCAGTATCTGAATTCTTTATCTTATTTGTTTAGATCATGTTAGCAGAAAAAATATTCTCTGTCCCTTCTTATTTCCTAAAAAAAGGACCTTCCTAGACAATGTAACAGAGCAAGAGTAATGCAGAAAAATATTAAGATTTGGCTAACTACGTCTTGGTCAGGAAAGCACTAGAATTTTGAAGGAAAAGGTTGCTTATTCTCTTTCTTTCTCTCTCTCTCTGTGTGCCTGGGGTTAAGTTACAATAAGAATTATGCTAAAGCAGTAATAAAAATAGATTTTTAAATGTTGTCTTTTATCACCCATATAAAAATCACTAATATAACTTGGTTATCTGGGATTTGTACAATATGTACTTATGCTTTAATAACAGAAGACATCTGAACTAATTTGCTCAGCAATTTAAAGAATATTGTGAACTGATGAATATTCTCTGCTACCTCAAAGTCTTTTGAATATTGGATGTCTTATTAATTATAAAAAAAATTACTTGGTCCTTAGTGATTTTGAAATAGAGTATTTTCAGAAAAAAAAAAAAACAAAAAAAACAAAAACTATAACTCTCCTTTCTTCCCATCTTTTGTGATTTTACTCCTACTTTCAGGATGCTACTTCCAATACAGTTGTTCTAGAAATGAGAAGAAAATTTGATGACTGTTTCTCAGGTATTCCATTATTTCTTTAGTCCCTGTGAGGAAAAAAGTTTTGACAAATGGGCCAGCTGGCTCCCTTCCCCAAGAGACAAAGAGTAATTTTCTTGGTTCCTATATCCCATGCTTTGAGGTTCTTACCTTCTCTCTCCACAAAACTTGGACTCTGAGCAGGTGGCCAGTGAATTGCTTAGAACATCACAGGCAAGCTTCAGGGTAAATCAACATTTCAAATGTTCAGTAACTCATCCACGGACAAAGTAGGTGAAGTGCAGTACCAACATTTTTTAACTGCTTCCCAGAGAATTTTTTGGGTTTTTTTTCTCTCCAGTGCTGCCTGCTGCATCCTTTGAGAAACACCCCCATGTTTCTAGTCTGAACCTCTACCTGTAAGATCCTTGGAGGTTTTTGACTGCTTGCTTTTACCCCACATCTTAAATTTTATCTTTGCTTCCAAGAAACCAGGATTGTTTCCAGATTTTGTAATCCCAAATAGTGTATATGGTGGGTATTTGCTGCACCAGGTTGGGTGTTCTTCATACTCCTGTAGAGGAAGATGAATGACTTCTGAAGAGGTTAAAATCAGTCTCATCCCCTAATTTCTGAGTCCAAATCCACGTTTCTGGTATTGATGTGCTTTAAGGAGGAGGTGCCGTGAAGCTGTTGCAACCTGATTTCTCCTGGAGAAGTTTTATTACAATATAATTAATATATCATAGGGAGTATTTCAAGGTTGGGTTTTTTTGTTTGTTTGTGTTTTGTTTGTTTTTTAACAAGTGGTGATGTGGCTGGTCTGTTTAGAGGTTTATTGTTAGCTAACACCAGTTCACTAACGGATTGGTTTTGGGGGCACATGCTCCCCACACAACCTCATTGCTACTTTGTGGGAGTAAGATGATTCTGCTTTCAAACTCCATCCACAGTCAGTCCTGGATAAGGATTATTTCATGGTTAAGGAGTAATTTTCTTTTTTTTTTCCTTTTTTTTCCCCCTTTTTTTTTTCTTTTT
>VWZT01005007.1:350791-410432 GCA_013397055.1 Pachycephala philippinensis
AAAAAAAAAAAAAAAGGTGTGATAACATCTTAAATTGTTTAAGAAATGTCATTATACATTTTCCTGACAATTAAAAAAACACTGCTTTGTCATTCTTATTTGTTAGAATTGTTCCTCTTTGCGGTCAAAATCTTCAAGCAGAGAGGATGTGCCATGTGTAAGGGCATCCTCATCCTCCTCTCACTTTGGTATCCGCTCAAGGCTCACTTAGGCTCTCAAATGGCCAGTGAGTTGCTCCACTGCTTCTTTCTAACAGGAGAGAAGCTAAGGTGGGCATCAGGAAGTAAACTGAATGCCATCACACAGGACATGAAACCTAGGGGATATTCTACCCCTTCCTGCAGTAGCTTGCAGACTGATATCTATAGGGTAAGTAACTTGCTCATCAAATTCAAGCCCTGCAAGAAAATAAACAATATTCAAGCAGTAGTATATATTTAAAATCTGTAAAATAATAATGATAATAATATTTCTAGTTTTTTTCCCAAATCCTATGCCCTTTAGATAGACCAGGGAAACCTATTACGGAAAGGTATATTAAGATAATTAAGTCAGGCTTTTAGAGGACATAGTGGGATTTGAGAACTTGTGTGAAAAGGAAATAAAATCTCTTACAAGGAAGACGTACTGGAAATGCAAAATTGTACACCAGCCTGTAGTTGAGTGCTTTCTGATCTTCATTCTGCTTTGGACCAACTGATGTCAACTTTGGAGGGGGTTTTTGGTTGCAGGAAAGCACTGAGATTTAAAAAATAACAATGAACCAAACCCCAAACAACAAAATATAAACCAAAGCCAAACAGCAATGAAAAGTATAAATCTTAATTGTCTCCTATATATTGAAAAAAATGCGTATGGTATTTTAATATTAAAAGGATTTTTTTAAAAGATATTCAATATGCAGAGTCAGCACAGGATGAAAAAGAAGCCATAGAGAACAGAAGCCAGGTGCTATTTGGGAGATGTTTATGGTAATTGAAAAGAGAATATATAAAACATTAAAGGTCAGGACATCTACAAACAAGATAAGTGCTTCAGGCCTTATGTTGAGTTATAAGAATAACAAAGGAATTTTTAGTACAGAATTGCCTTCACTTACTCAGAAGAATGAATAAATATAGAAAGCTCAATTAAAAAAAACACAGCAGGTAGTCATAATATTTACCAGTTGTATTTTCTGAGTGTTATATGTTATAGACAACCACTTGAAGAAACCACATCAGCAGCTGCTAAATAAGGTTACCATTCTATTACCTGATTTAAAAAAAAAAAAAAAGAAAAAAGAAAAAAAAAAGGCAATAGGAAGAAAACATGGAAAAAGTCTAGCCCTGTATCTCAGTTTCTCAACCCAAAACAATCTGTCAAAAATCATGTACTCAAGACCTCCTGTACCAACACTGAACAATGGAAGCTTGAATTTTGTCTGGTTCTGCTTCTGAACTCTTGTTTCAGTTTCTCTGTGCTGGAGGCTCCTCAGAGTTTACAGGTGGTGATGTAACTGAAGTGCTCCATTTTAACTGTAAAGCATCATTAATAAGTGGTAAAACCAATTTTTGTTATTTCCATTGCTTTCTGCCTATTGTGGAACTATTCAGGGTTCTCTAGACTGCCACCGATTTTGCTTAGAGCATTGCTCCATCAGAGCGCACACAGGTGGATTCAGTGGACCTGGGTCCGTCCGTGCCCCCTGCTTGTAGGGCTGTCTGAACACATCAGGGCTTTGTTTGGATGACAGGGTAAATGGCGTGGCAGGTATACTGAAAGAATCAAAATGAAGCATATATTATTTATGGATGTAATCACAATCCTTCTGAGATATATCCTGAACTGAGGTTCCTGCAGCTAATAGACAGAAATAAAGAAAGAATGTTAACATTTGTCTTGAAAACTTCTGGTTTGGGTGAATTTAAATTCATGTTGCTTCAGTACGTTCAAATAAAGTATGAACTCCCCTTTGTCCTTTTCCTTTTGTTTCCCTACACCTTTATGTACTTCATTTTCAAGCTGATGTTGTGATACTGAAGGACTGCACTATGTCAAGAGTCTTGAATAAATTATATCATAGAAGCTTTGAGAGCTACTGAGAAACCAGCCTCAAGGTTAGGTATTGGTTAAAGAAAGGCCCAATAACTGAAGAGGCATTGCTGCTGATGTGCTTTGTTCTAATGATTTTCTATTAGTAGGGACTCTTGATTAATGATTCTCTATCAGCATGTCCTGATAAATGTGCAAGTCAATGGATCAGTGTGTCATTTTATTTTCTCTTAAAGAGCGTCCTTCTAATGTGAGTGTGACAGGAATTGGCTTTAAATGAACTGCTGCAAGCAATTTCTTTATCTGAATGGAGAAAATATTTTCACTTCCTAAAGTTTTGACTCCCTGCATAATTTTCTTCTGAGTTCGTGAATTATTTGTACCAAGTAACTACTTCTGTGAGCTTTTTGCATTTAAAAAAAACAGTAACTTTTTAAAACTGCTTGGAATCAGAAGAGGTTCTGTGGTGATGTTACTATTGTGTTTAAATTCTATACTCTTTTAACTGCAGCAGATTCTTAAAGAAAAAGCTGGGTTTAAAGCTTGAGCAAGCTTGCTTGAAAATATATTCAATGTATTAATATTTAATTTTTAGCTTTTCTACTGTGCTACTGTAAAAAAGCAACAGCAGCCATTTTCTACAAAAGACTAAGAGCTTGCCAGTTTTGTTAGGGTAAAAGAACCACAGGCAAACAGCAGTAAATTGTTTTTTTTTTTTGTTTGTTTGTTTTTTTTTTTTTTTTTTTTTTTTTTTTTTTTTTTTTTTTTTTTTTTTTTTTTTTTTTTTGGTTATTAGAATTTTAATCTAGTTTGGTTTGTTTTTGTGTTTTTTTTTTTCCTCATTAAAAATAATGCAAGATTATATTGAATACTTAAGATCTGTTTGGGTTTGCTTTTTGGTTCTTTTTTAATACTCCTGCTATGAAGGTAAAGTTTCCAATGGGTAACCAAGATGTAGTACAGAATTTGCAGAACTATCCAACCCATTATCAGTTTGCTAGGGGAGGATCCTGGAAAGCTGGAGGTGTTTAAATGGTCTGTGATCAAGCAGAGCTGTATGGGCGATGACGTGCTCATGGTGCCCAAGCAGCACCACCTCCTCTCCTCAAAGTTCAGCTTTGTGCAGCTGCATGAAATTAGTGCAACTCAGTGAGATACCATTTTGAAGGCAGAGCTGGATTGTTTTAGACAATCCATAACTGAGTTTACTAGTTTGTGTTCTCACACCGGCACGCTCACAGCACTGAAATACATGTCCAGGTGATCTGGCCAACATCGCTTTTGGCCAAGTCTGGAGGCCAGGAGATGCCAGCAGCTGCATCCTCACCACTTCTCTTGGGTTCTTCTTGGTGGCAACAGATGAGTTCTAGGGATTCACCAAAGAATTTTGCTTACTTCAGCCTCTGTAAATGATAGGCAAATCTGCTGCCAGATGTTCTCCTTTCATGTTTCTCAGGGTGGCTGGGCTGGCAGGAGGAGACACATGGCATCACTGCATGTTGTGTCACCTCTCCCACCTGCTTGCACTTCTGACTTGCACAGCAGCCTGCTTAACAGTTTTAATTCTGGATACCTAACTTGAGAAGATACGCTAAATACTTACTAGAAAAATTGAGGCCCTAAAAATTACCCAGGATTGATCACCCAAAAATACGCCTAGAAAGTGGAACTTTGTTTCTTCAAAAAAAACCTAAATATATACATCTCCTATATGGTGGACATTGACTGTTGGAATGGGGTAGTGCTTCCAATATCCCTGAGAAACCTGAGTTTGATAACTCCCAAGTTTGTCACAGAAGTGATTCAATAGGGACTTCTGGGGAAAAAAAGTATGCTGCTTAATGCAATCCATAATTTTTTTCTTCTTTTGTTTATAGCAGGTAGAGTTCCTTTCTGAAGGCTTATTATTTTGAAGCTTTGGAGGTTTATGTTATATAAATATAAATGGTGGAAATCGTTTTTAATATAAACATAATTCTGAAATAAGTGATATGATAATGAGATATTTAAAACCATGTGGCCCCAGCTGTGGCAGAGGAAAGCAAGCCTTTAATAATCAGAGTAAAGTAATCATAGTTAATAGAAACTGTTTTAAAAAGACTGAATTACTTTTTTTTTTTTCCTCAATCATCTAAATAATTAGAATACTTAAGAGTATTTGTAAGACCCAGGGACACGTTGGCTGTAAGTCCCTTGGGAGGGCTCCTCCTACTCCTGGCAGGGCCATTGCCCACCCGGATGAGGGCAGATGTGGCTTCTGCCCTTGCCAGGGCTCTTGCCCCTCTCTTCCACACCTGGTCCCTACTCATGCTGGGGGTTATTCTGTGACATGAACCCACCTTGGTACCTGGGGTAGGACATGAGGTTTTTGTTGGCTTAAACCTCGAGAGTGTAAACATCTTCCCAGCTAGCGACACTGCCATCAGCTATGTCAGCACTCCCCCTAATTTACTGTCAGTTGTTGCCTCTTGTGCAATCAGCAGGTGACCAATGAAACTATTGAAAAATATAGGCTGCTGAAATTTGCCTTTGCAATGAGGTAAGAATTAATTTTTCATTTATTTTTAATTATTGTCAATATACCAATGTTGTTTTATAGTTCACCTAATAGCAGAGAATAGTTATATGTACCTAAATTAAACATAATATCTTACGACTAATGTGAAAAGTGCCTTTGCAAGGCACAATGTGGAAAACAGGTAAGAATCACTGCAGTTCTGTGATTTCCAGCTGATCAAATGCATATGGTGTCTATATATTCTCTGACTGATTATTCCTGTAGCCAGCATCAGCAATAGCAAAAATGGTGGAAAGAGGAAACTGGTAGAAAAGATGGAGCTTCTGATGAGCAATTTATATTTCTCAGCTCAGGGAAACAAAATCTAGGCATTCAAAAAACTAATCAAGTGCTTGAGAAGGGGAGGAATGAGGTTCATAACTGTAATTCATGCTTACAACAGGCATCCACAGTTCAATTTTGCATTCATTGCTTTCAGATGAGGTTTGTATGAAATGTGAGCAAATTTATTCAGAAATTTATGTAAAGCTCCGGTTTTTCTATTTTCTTTTATTGTGGTCAATGAAAGCATCTAAATATTAGCAATTTGTTAGCTTGGATAGAACTATCTAAATGGTGTCAAAACTATATCAGTGCAGATTTTCACAAGTATAACAGTCATACTTTCTGATAGAATTACTAATGTTTGTAGATAATGTTCACCTTTTTAGACTCACTGGTTTCAGTGAAATGCTCTTTGATATCCTTCTTTACCAGAAGATTAACAAGCTGGAGTAAACCAGCTCAAATCCTGAAAACTTTAAGGAGTGTCTTTTGTAGTGTTGCATTTGGCGAAAGTATCTTTGGTATCCTTCTCTGCTTTTTGTAAAACTATGTAAAACTTTCCCTTATTAGCTTCCCTCTCATTTTATTTCCCTTTATATTATGCAGCCTTCTTGAGCTTTACATAAACATGTCTTTTAAGTGTATTTTATGTGAATTGAGTGCATTTTACAGCAGTTTGTAGCTACTAATTTGGACTATATGTTTCTGTGTATAAGCATTTCTCTTGGGAAAGTTTAATTTTTCTTTTTTTCTTTTAATTTTAATTAATTTTTTTTAATTTTTTTTCCATCATTTGCTTAGATGAGGAAGTAAATAGTATCAAAAGTAGTTCTTTTCCATGCTAATATGGAAGCAATTTAGATATTTCAGAATATTGATTTTGAATGATTGGTACCAATATCTTAGTGAGACATGATATTCATTATTCTAATAATTAACATACACTATTATATCTTGATTTCATTTCCTGTATGTCATTAACTGGTGTATTTTTTGGTATGGTTTGTGTATATATATAAACGTGCACATACATAAAAAGATGAAATAATAGTTTAAATTATACAGAGGCACTTTAAAAATGAAGTTGTTTGGGTGGAAAAAAAAGAGAAGAGCAAACTTGGAAAATAATTTTCATTTAAAATTATGTTTGTTTTATTTTTAATTGCACACTTTATCTGAAGTCTGGATCCATTACTGTGTATCTCTCTTTACTCAGTTCTTTATAATAAAGGTAGGATTCACCTGGTGTTTCTAAGTTGTCCATGGGGAGAGGCAGGCAACTTCAGAAGGCAATTCTTGTCTTACATGTGTCTTAGATACTTATCATAGAAGGGGATATATTACCCTCTGGGTAATTGTCTGTGCATGCAATATTGTTATTTCTTATTTTAAAAAACAAGGCCAAGATAAGCCTGAAGAACCCAATGCTTGCTATAGTTCATTTTATTTTGTTGGAGCCGCAGTAATTGCATCTCTGGAGCAACCTCACGTGTTCAAATGGATTGTACATTTTAAGTATGCAAGAGGTGTCTCAAAATGATAGAACTCAATGGTTTGACATTCACAGAAATAACACACTTTCCGTTTTGCATGCTACCTGATGCATTTTTTTATATATAAACAGAATGTTAAATTTATTAAAACTAGAAGTTTGTTTAAATTAAAAGATCACGAGAAGCAAGACTTTTTGAACCATTTTCTACCTGTTACTGGAAGATGTTTACTCATATGTAGTAGACAGTCTTCATTTCCTCTTCTATGTGAAATGGATATTTTGGTGCTCTGTTAAATAGTCAATGTTTCAGCAGAGCAATGTGGGCATTTTAGTGGTGAGGAAATTATTTCCTATTGGAGAATATATAGCTCCTTTCAGGATTTAATGCTTACAGCCCAAGTCTGACCCTCAGCCAAAGGAAGTTAATGGCCTGACTCCATTATACAAGACTTTCTTGTGTAGTTCTAACTAATCAATGCCATGCTTTAAAGCTGAAACATTTTGAGTGAGAGATAACACTAAGGTTTAACCATTTGCACGAATAAAACAAACTGTGTCAATTTGGGTTATCAACCAGATTTCAGCTTGTGTTATATCTTTTGTTATAACCTTTTTATAATAATTTCAATTATGTAGTCTCTCATTCTCTAATTCTTCCCCTAAGCTGTTTTGTTACTTGGCTCCGGTGAGCAGCTGCTGTGTCCCCTCCTCCAGGTGGCTTTGCTTCAAATGCCTGGAAAAAATTACTCTCCTTAGAAATAGGTAACACCACAGGTTTTCAAAATATCTCATGGTCCACCTTTTGCTGCCTGAAAGATTGTTGATATTTTGTCTTTGCAACATTAGAAAAAGGAGAGATCATTTTTTATGTTAGGAAAATCATTTTGTTGCCTTATATGCTGCCCAGCTATGAAAGAGTGGCTGAAGGCTTTTGAGAGGAAAGAATTTGTGGGGGTGATTATACTTAGGGGAGAGGAAGTGAAGGGCCTGCCTCAAAGTGATAAATCCTGTGAGAATTGAGGCATCAAACTTTCCAACAACAGCCTGAAGCAACACATTAGCATCTACAGCAGGTGATGGCAATGAGTCTGAAAAGCTCAGATTAAATGAATTCAGGTGTTGGTGTTAGAAAATCTGGTCTCTAAAGAATAGTGCTAGTTACTGTGTAAAGTTGTTCTTGCCAAAAGAGATTTGGAGATAATTTAAATTGCAGTGCAAGTCAACTTTATGTTGACTCCACGTGAGGCCATAAAATAATTATGTGCAGGATTTAGTTCTGAATGTGAGTCAGCTGTGGAGCAGGAACACTCACAGAATTTCTTTTGTTTGGCAGATATACATACTTGAGCTGATTCAAGCACAATTTCACCATACTTGTTAAAGTGCTAATACAAATTTTTAAGACCAGAAGAACTAGAGCCTGGGGAGAAAAGATTCACAAGGGGTGACTTAATTTCTGTTTAGGATGGACAGGGTGACTGCACGTGGGGTGACGTCATCCAATGCTCCCAGTCTTTGTGGGTGACACAGGTGGAAGAAAGAAGGAGCATGAAACTGCAGGGCTATCCATGGGAGGGCTGTGTCATTGTTATTTCAGAGGATAAATAATGCTGTCATATTATCATCACATCAGTGAGTATTATGAGACTGCTAACACTGACTTCCCCCTCTATTTGGTTAAAGAAAGCTATAAACCTTGCTTGTAAACTGTTTTATTCAGCTGCTTTTATACCACGTTTCTGTGAGCCGTATCATTGTTGACAGAGTTTTTGATTATGTTTGACTTTTATTTTTGCTCCCGGTGTTCTATGCATTTTGGATTGAATTCATGATTATGCAGTGTGTGATTACTGATAAGCTCCTAACTATTTGAAAGACTGAAATAAAGCTCTTTTACTTTTCCTCTCATTTTCCTCTCCCTTTACTTGAATTTTTCATGTAGGAGAAGAAAGTCAAAGCAAGACACCAAATATTCATGTGCAAACTTGTCATTATCTGGTTATTCTTCTGCAAGGAATGCTTTAGTTCGAAGGTGTTGATGTAACACTCTTAAAAAGCTGCCTGTGCTTCGTCTGGACTAAATTATTGGAAGAATTGATCTCTTCTCAGACTTGATGAACTATAGAGCTATATTTTTTTTTTTCAAATTCTCTAATTTACCCTTAAGGTTTCATTTTCCTGATGTGATAGGTGAAAAATCCGCTAAGAGGAGAAATGCTTTTGTGATTGACCATTTCAGCCAGGAACAGCACTGAATCACCAGACTTGAGAAGAGCTCATTCCGCGCTGCAGCTGAATGTGCTCCCCATTTCCCTCTTCCCCTGTCTGAGCCCCAGGCAGCACAGAGATTACTATCTCTCAGCGATATTTTGCCCATCCCTACCCATTCATTAGGAACTGTGAGTTTCCAGGAAGGTTTTGAAAACTGAGGTTTTTGTAAGTTTCCCATGTTTACGTTAATTTTTTGCAGTGTCCCAAAATAACGTTAAAGTCTGTGCTTTTTTCACCACAGTAACAAAATCCACACTGCTTTTCCAATACATTAACTGTCAAACTATCTTGTTTTTCCCAGAGAGGGTTTTTGTGTTATGTCAGTTCAAAAACAATAAACCATCACCTTTATCCCCACTCCCCAATTTATTGGTATTGGTGGGTATTCCAGTGTAATGAACCCATTATCCATGATTAACTGATACATCTGGGTGAATCTTCATGTGCCACCCAGATCATGTGAGGAATTGTACTAAGCATAAGAAGTAAGAGCTTCAAAGTGCCTCTATTTTGCTAAAAGAATGTGGCTTCCAAATATGTGAGCACCTCTCTGTTGGCTGTAACCCACTTCATTTCAGAGATCATACTCCCCTGACTCCAGTGAGAGGATGGTAGTTGCTGTGCCCTGGCACAAACTTGATAGGAAAAGGTTGTTATTGTTTCAGAGGGTCTCAAGGTGCAGGAAAATGGAAGGAACAGGCATCTGAGGAAAGAAAAAGGCAAAAATTAAACAAGTCTAGCCATTGTGAAACTGTAGCTGCCCAGCAGAAGTGACATTGAGATTCAAAAGGCCAAAAGGCAAGCCCCATGGCACAGTGTCATTTTATGACTTCAGGACTTGTAGCTGTTCATACGTGAGAAAATGAAGTTAAGAAAATTACTTAAAAGTTTCAGAAACCACCTTTTTCAAGAGCTTACTTCACTTCTGTGATATCCACAGGAAGTTTGTCAGAGCTCTTTTGTAGTGTCTTAAAATTTGGCAGATCCCTGAGATCTGGGGAAAACAAGTGTCTCACTGTGATAAGTGATAAACTAGCATTCAGTCTATGTTTTCACTACAGTTGTGGGGCTTGCTCTCTACTTACGGAGTATATGGATACCTTAAAATACATAATCCAGGAAGAGAATAGGTAAGATTAGTTTTAAACATCTGTGACACAGTGGGAAATACATGCAAATCAGTTTAGTAGCTAGTTTGTGTGCTCTTGTACGTACTGGAGGTATAAATAGAGCAGAAATCAGGAATAATGGGAGGAGGGAGGAGTGTTTCTTTGGAAATCTCTTTCTTAGAAAGTAGGTCAAGCAGCTTCTGTCACTGTGATGTTTTGTTTATGAGGGAAAGGACAAAATTAAAATAATTTAGTAGCAATGCTTGAGAACTGTCACCACCTACTCCTTGGTGGAGTGCAGATAACAATAAGTGATGTGTTAGGGTAGAAGTTAAATTAGCAGTATTAATTAGTTGTCTGAGCCCTCTGTTGTTTTTCCTGCTATGAGTCTTTTCTAGGCACATCTTGTGGGTCATACAAAATATGAACAAAGCAGTTGACTACTGTATATATATTTACTTATCTCTGGTTTATAACTACTTGCTCAAATGTGCGAACTGTTGTGATTAACTCTTCTTGGTTAATCTGGTGTAGAGTGGTGGTAGTTGTCTCAACTTCTTTGTACTTCACTGTGGAGATTTTATCATTTACTTTAATTTGAAAAGGAAAAGTTGACGTATGTGGACTAATATCAACTGCTAGCTTGTGATTTTCAGGACTGTAAACAGAGGAGAAACTGACAGTGTATCAAACAATCTATAAATTCATCAAATTTAGATCAAGTGGAATGTGTTGATGTTTTTGAATTATGCTGTAATTCAGCTTTTCCTTTAGTAAAAGTCTGTAAATATGTTCCTTATAATTTTCTTTTTCAAACCATGTCTAATCTGATCTCAGTTAGTGATCTTTTAAAATCAGGTCAGGAGGACAGTTACTAACCTTAGTAAAGTGTTGTGGACTGTGCTGGTCAGTTGAAAAATCAGTTTGGAAGTAACCTTTATTTGTAGAAATGAACTCTTTTCATATTGCTTCCAGAAGGAATTACAGCAATGTGTAGTGGAAGGTACGATACAAAATCTAGCATTTACTTGTGTCCACACGTGATGAAATCTCTTCCTTTCCCAGCACTAGCAAAATGAAAGCTGTTGGTTTCATCAGCTTTGATACTGACATGGTTAGTTTTCTTTCCTTAGCCCACCATCTCCTTGCTTTTCGTCAGAGGTTGGGACAGCTCTCTGCTGGTGTGCCTGCCCAAAATCTGATCCCACACTGCAGTGGTGGGTCCTCACCAGCTGTGTCCCATAGCAGGATGGAAAGCCAGTCCTGAGCTGTGCCCTGCCGGTGTAGCTTGATGCACTGCTACGACAAAAGGATTTAAATGGTGCCTAGAAGGCATGATTTGTAACCTTTCTGCATGGGAGCCTGGGCTGTGTCCCAGGCACTGGCAGGTGCAGTGCAGAGGGGATGTTGTCCAGACTTAGCACTGCTCTCCAGCACAGCTCCTGTCCCCCTGTTTGCCAGTAAGGCCTGACTGCTTGTGTCCCTCACTCCTGAGCTCATTCAGCAGTAACAGCATTTTTTGTAAGTCTGATTGGGCTTGGCTTTGTTTCCTGTTTGTAGTCAGTGATTTGAGAAAGTAAAGGTTAAATTGATGACCAAATGAGGTTTACAGTGGGCTTCAATCTGAATAGAAATTCACCCTTCTTAGTTCTGACTTGATCAAGTCTTTGCTTTGTCTTTGCTTCTGTTTTTATACAGAAAGAGATAGCAGTCTGTGTTTTTCCCCTTTTTTATGTATCTAAACTGGTTATTGCTTTGTTTCTGCTAGTCATTTTTCAGACTGTTTTTGCTTTTATTGAGGTGCTGATTTAGGGTGGGTTTGTTGGGTTTTTTGGTTTGGGTTTTTTTTTCCTTAGTGAAGACCAATGACTCATTAAATGAAGGAGTAATTTTATAAATGATATATAAATGTAGTTTAGGAGACGGAAGAGAAGCTCTTCATCATTAGTGCAATTGAACTATGCAGCAACCTCTGAAATATAAATAAGGAATTTATTAAATGAGTCATATGACCCTTTGCTGTTAAGCACCTCAGTATCTGAAGCTCACCTTGTTGGATCTGTGTATGTACCATCAGTGGCTCACAGGTGGCTTTTAGGAGTGTACCTGCTCCAGTAATTTATCAGAGACCAGTGAGACATGGTGGCATAGCAATGTAACAGAACTGACTCATTGTCAGCCAAGTCAAATCATGTGGGAAGAACAGCATTATTTATCCATATGGGACCCCCCTTAAAACAAGAAAATATAGAACTTCCCAGCTGCAGCTCTTTTACAGAGCAGCCTCTGGCATCAGGAAAAGCAGAATGGATAGTGTGGTGTCTCAAACGGAGTCTTTTTCTACAGGCTGTCAGGACTTAGTAATCTAATCTGTTGTGTTGATGAGAACTGATAGAGTTAAGCACTACAGGGTAAGGCAAGAAAAAAGTTATAAACAGAGGTCTCGCAGCACTGGGCAAGTCTATTGAAATCATTCTTCTGAGCAGTGTGCATCACAGCTGCCACAGAGACAGAAATGGCTGGCAATGTTTCAGCACCTGAAAGGCATTTTAAGTGTCTTGGCACCAAAAAAAGAGAGAACAGATATAGATTAAAAAGGAAGATGTTAAAATATATGTATATTTTTTTCTTACAGATTTGAAGTATTTTGCATTTGGCAACAACCTTCACTGAAAGGTTGTTAAATATTGGAACAGGCTGCCCAGGGAAGTGGTGGAGTCACCAGTCCTGGAGGTATTTAAAAGAAATGTAGAAATGGCACTTAGGGACCACAGAGGTCTTTTCCAAACTAAGCAATTTCTTAAAATCAGGGATGGTGGGTCTGTGTCTCTGGGCCCAGGTAGCTAAGAGGCATCCTGAGTCCCAAGGGCTGGCATGAACTGTTACTTGGAGCCTGCTTCTCAAGATCCTGTCCCAACTTTTCCTTTCAGCAGCAAGATTGTGTACAGATACCAGAGGCCTGTACAACCTGTGGCTCAGATGCATGTTGTTTGATCCTTTCATTAGGAAACCCAAAGCCTTCAACCAAGTTTCTCAATCACTGTTTCCCATCAAACCTGGTAAAACAAGTGAGGAGGAAGAAGTGGTGATATTGTATATACCAGCAGTTACTGAAAATTTAAAGCTTTTGTAATTAAACTTTTCCTTCCTTTTTAAAATGTAATTTTAGTTTTAATACAATGGTGTTGAAGAAACTAAGGTGCTCTCAGCTGCAGGGGTGGAAGCATTACACTTTAATGTGCTGCAAAATAAAGAACAGAATGTTGTTGATCTCTTAGCTTAAAATTCCTGTTCTCTAGTTTTAAAATGTCATTGATACAACAATTTGCTAAGATGTGCTAGCACTGCTTTACAGAGCTGTGACATTTTGCATTATAAAATACTGCTTGAAAGCAGGGGGTTATTTATTATCTCATCCCTGTAAGCTGATAAACAGTGCAGAGGTTGTCACTCAAGGTGCAGATTACAATATGTAACAAAAATGATTTAAATTGTTTCTGATGTGTTTGAGCAAGCGATATAAAATATGCTAACATTAATTTGTGATCTCAAAATTAGAAACAGATTTGTTTTGAAATAAAAATGATGCATTATGTGACATTCACATTTCAGAAAATATGATCATAATAGTGTACAGTAATAAGTTGGGGGGTTTTTTATCTGAAAGATAAGTAAAGATTAAGGTACACAGGTGAAAGTGGTCTTGATGTCTTTTTTTTTTTAATCCTATCCTCAAAGCACTGAGTCTACAGAAATGTTCTGTAGTCTGTAAATTCAACTTTTTTTTTTTTGTCTGCAACTTGACACAGTGTAATTTTGACACTGAAATGTTAATAGCATTTTCAGGGAATAATTCATGCAGTTCTATTGTCAGTGGCGAAAAGGAAAGAAATTTGCCAGACCTGGGTAGTCATTAAAAGTTGGTGTAAGCTTGAACAATTTTGTGAAGGGCACACACATCCTTCGTGGCTCAGAACCCTGCAAGCTGGACAAGAATTGAGGACATCCTTCACGTTTCAGTTTCTGCCTTTCTTTTTCGTTTTGGTGGCAGTGAATGATATTGCTGAACTTTGAATGCTCACAGTATTTTCTGCAAAACAATTTTCTCATGCTTGTCGAATTTGGGAGCATACCTGAGCCATGAGTGGGGCTGAGAGACCTCTCTGACCCTATTAATGTGTTGTAGAACATCTTGTCTACCAGGATAGATTTGCCTGATTCAGGGAAGTAATTGTGTTAGTTTTAAATAGCTTTGCTCATTTTTAATATGGCTTCACATTTGCAAGGCATAACCTGGCCCTTTCCATACTGTGACTTTCTCTCTGAATTTCAGCAGAACTGCTCATGTGTTTAAAATAAAACATGTGCCTAAGTGCTCTGGTGGCCAGGGGCCAGAGCACTCAACATGCTACAGGGCTGAGCCCTAAATGCATGCTGCTTTAATGTATAGTCTTCTCTAACCCAGGAAAAATCAGGATTAACTCTATAAGAAGTTTCACAGAAGTGTGAGGAAAATATCTTGCTACGTGGAGGGTAGCTTGGGCGCCTAGCAAATACAAGCAACAGAGGCAATGTCAATGCTTTTTAAAGTTGTATTCAAATGAGGTGCTTTTTGTGGCTAATGAATTGGTCAGTTAATTTTCTCATCACCGTGTTTGAGCTTGTTCCTGCCGCTGAACAGTCTCTTATTTTTTCACACATTGTTGAAGATGGCATTAATTTAGCCTTCTTTCCTGTTATAAAGCTTTAAATGCCTTCACATTAATGTCTAATAAATGTAATTTGTGGTTTAATTTGCACATTATTGCTGCTGAAGGAGCAGAGGGAGGCAGGTGGGAGATCTCCGTTCTCTGTCTTTTCTTCTCTTCTCATTCACACCAGAGTCATTCCAGGATCCTTATCAGTAAAGCAGTTTGTGTGGGTTTTTTCCCATGGTAATAGTCACACAAAGTGGGAAATACTTCAAACATGCATTTTGGCAAGTATTCTTTGGTAACTAAGTTTTCAATATTTAATTTCATGCATATTCTGTTTTTCTGTCAATATCTGTGAGGGAGCTTTTCCTGTTTGGGGGATAGTTGAAAGATAACCTTTTAAACTATTATTAATAGCTTTCACTAGAATAAAATCTGTGTTATTTGGCTTTGGGTAAGATACCGAGAGACAGAAGGGTGGTGTTAAGTAGAGTGTAGTCAATTTTTTTTTTATTGATTACTGAACTCTTGGTGGCTGATTCTGTTTTTCAGTTGTCCAGTCTACTCTTGGTCAGCTTTCATTTTTCTTCTTTTCAGTCAGCTAGTTTTACATAAATTGTTACACAGCATACTGAAGAGGCTCTTTTGAACTGTTGCTTTCCAGAGGATATTTCTTTCCTCATGCTGGCGTGTTGAAACAAGGGTTTCAGCAATCTGACTGGGCTGAACAGTTTAGCCCCAGCGCTCAGGAATCTCCAGGGGCACATTTAAAATGCTACAAGCAAGATTCAGGAATTGTGTTTACTGTCAGTAAAGCATGGGAAAAGGAGCAAGTGGCTTTCCAGTCTCCTGGGGGGACTCTCCTGGCTTGTTGACAGAAGATGAAATTATGGGCATAGGACAAAAATAAAATGGAGTGTATGGAGCTAGTAAAGCTTAAAAATATGAAAGGCAAAATTTATAAATAAAGGGCTGGTAGTGGGGCACGCTTGGGGCTGAATGCAACATGGAAGAGGGCCACAGCTGAATGTCTATAGAGTTTGGTGGATTTTCTCAGAAAAACCTCAACAAAAAAACAACCAACCAGAAATACTGCAGTCTCAACTGTGGTGATGAAAAGTTATAAATAATGCTAAAAAAGACACTAGCAATTCAGAGCGATTTGCAAAGGGTTCTCTGTAAAGGATGTGCAGCTGTTTTTTGTTCTATGTAGGGGACTAGTTCCCCCCCACCTCAACAATTATGCTTCAGTCCTCAATTGAATTTCCCTACAGTCAAACATTTCTGTTTCCTAAATTTCTGTTGGCTACTGTGGCTGATAGATTGTCCTGCTGCCTTCCAGCTAGTGTCAAGTGGCTCAACGTGTCTTTATTCCCCCACCTATTGGTTATTTCCAAGCACGTTTAATTGTGTGTTCCTAGTCAAAACATATGCTGGCATCTGCTAAGTGCAGAGTGCTTATGGTGAATGAAAATAAACAGAGCATACAGTTTGCCTCTTCAGATATTGTAGGTAGTGAAATAACAACTGTTAAGGCAGGTTTTGTGTGGTTTTTTGTGCTCTCTGCAACATTTTGTACTTTCCAAACATGCCTATTTCTCCACAGTAATTCTGAAGCCTGTTGATTGCCTTTTTCTTCCTCTGCTCCCTTTTTCTGCAGAGATAAAATCCCTTCTTTCTACAATTTTTTTTACTTACTATTTTTATTTCCACTGAAATAATGGGGAAAAAGTAATGTGTGTGAACTCCAGGGATCTTGTGACAAGATTTTTATCCAAGTGCAAATAAAAATATGGAATGAAGAAAAGTTGTCAAAATGAAAAACAGGAGAAAGGTTCAAAAAGGTATTTAATAAAATGTTAAGCAGTTTTATGGATATATGTGACTTATGCTTGCCAAAATCTATAGGTTAGGAGGTAAGAAAGAAACACATTCCTGTGTCTAGGGAGATATTCCTGTATGTTGTTCAAGTAGTCCTCTGCAAATATTATTCTCAGCATGAACAGAAGTTGACACAGAGCTATGCAGAAAACAGTAAGAGCTAATATTGTTGTGCTCAGACCCTTGCACTTCTCAGGGATGAAAGGAAAAGGAAGCAAAGGCTGCTTTATGGTGGAAAGGACCTCTGGAGGTACCTTCTTCAGTCCACTGCTCTAGTCAGGGTTAACTTCATAGTTTGACTGGGCTGTCCCAAGTCTTGGCCACTCAGGTTTTAAAAACATCCGAGGGTGGGGCCTCGCACTCTCCCTGGCTTCTGGCATTGCCTCTGCTCAGCCTTCTGGTCCCAGCGTGGTGTTGCATCTCCAGGAGGAAGACAGACAAGTCAGCGTCTGCCTGTGGAGGACCATGTGAAACCTGTGAGATGGAGAGAAAGGACAGTATACCTCAGAGCTGACAGAAAAAAAAAGTTACTTGAAGATTTGAAAGCAAAATAGTAGGTGAAATAAGCAGGTTTATTCCAATAGCATGTGCTGTTTGCTTTCATTAAAATTTGGAACAAGTGCACTGATACCTTACTAGAAAGAAAAGCTGGCATCTTTCAAATGGGAAAAAAAGTTTCATCTTCTATAATTACGATAAAGATTAAGAGCTTTGTAACCAGCGAAATCTTAGCAGAATACCATAAACTATGATAAGGGCTGATTTTCAAGATTGCAATAAAATATGCCTATGTAGAGCATATCTCAATCTTCACTAGCTGTATGTCTCTGCTAAGTGGGTTATCACTGCCATTAGTCAAAAATTGCTCTCTGCCACAAGCCTTTGTAACTCTCTGTAGTATGGTGGTTCTAAAATATATTGATTTCTCACTGAAATACTCTCAAACACCCTACCCTACTAGATATTTCAGGATACATGGTACTGCAGTAGTGGGTTTACATAATATAAGAAAATAATAAGCTTTTCCATAGTTTATTGATATTTATTATTTGAATAGTCAATATTTATTACCCTTAAAGAATGTATTATTTAGAAAGAGTAAGGTGATGCTTGTGATATAAGTAATCCTACAAAAGAATGATTAGGAGCATTGCCAGTTGCCTTCTTTTTATGGAGCGTAATGACAGGTTCCAAATGCATTTTTGCTGAGCTCCCTCTAGAAGCTCAGCATCCACAAAATAACCATGTCAGAAAGCAGTTTGTGTTTCCACTTGATTATCTCATGTCACTTTTGTCTCTTTCCTGACTTTGCTGTGAAATCCTGCTAAATCCTTCCATAGTTCCATGTATGCCTCAACCCGTTCTGTCAAATCACAGGGGATGATGCTTATGAAAGCACCTTGCCAAATCATCTGGAGGATCTCTGGGGTTTTTCTGGCTATAGCATGGAAGCATGCTGAGTCCAAGGATGGGGCTGATGGCAAGGAAAGGCCTGTCCCTTGGAGGGAAGGGGTCTAGTTGATATCCTTCCTTGCTGGTCACTGGGCAAAGCCTCTAGTTGGGTAGGAGGAGGTTATAATACTGTGTGGCCACCTAAGTGCATGCTCATAGCCATGCTCCCCTTTTGCCTGTCCTGGAAAGATTGCTCCGAGGTTGCTCATGACTGGGTAGGGCATTTGGTTTCCTGTTTTCAGCGAATTGCACAGTGAACTTTCTCCTGCACTTAGATTGGTTTATTCTGAAATGGTATGAGCAAACGTTCCTCTGATAGCCACCCATCCATCAGCACGGGCAGAAAGCAGTTGTAGTAGCCTGACTTCTCAATGAAAGTTGCAGAATTTGTAAAGGGGCCTCATCATTGCTGCTTTGTATCAGAACACTTCAGTCAGTTACTGTCATTGTATGTCCTGCAATGGCTATAAGCCTGGTGCTTTTTCCTGGTGGTAATTCTGGGTGATCTGTTCCCCTCCAGATGGAGAAGAGGTAGGGACAAAGATATGTGACAGAAAAGAAAAATCTTGTTTGTTTTGGAGCGATACTAGAGATGCAGTTGTGAGGAGATATTTCCATGAAGTTTGAGAGTCTGACTGAATGCTAACCTTTGAGCAAGTGGCTTTCTATTTGGTCAAGTCCTTGTGCTGCAGTTATTTTACAGAGCTTTATTTCTTTTACCTTTTGTTCAATGAAACAGCACTAAAAATCAAAATCAAAAGTAACCTCTGTCCCAGTCCCCAATAAATAAATAAATTTAACCTTTGTAATATTGTTCCAGCAGCACAAAAGGGACAGATAACATTAAGTAGTGGTATTCAAAATTTCTTGTGTTTTCTGCAGGCTTCTGTGTTTTTATATCTTTGATTGCTACTTCTCTCTGAAAATAACAAGCATAAATATTTTCTAACAATGTATCGGCAGTTTATTCTAATTTCTGAATTCTTGGGATGTGTCCTCTGCCAGGTGTTTGGGGGGGAAGAAGTAATTTTAATAATCTATGTAATATTTCTCATAATATATCACTTATAAGAGAGGCAAAATCTCCATTACAGAGATAGCGCTAATACCAGTTAGAGTTTAATAACATCTAGAATGAAACTCTCTTCTCCTTTGATAAGTTACCTGTAAATGTTCTGTATCCTAATTTGTCATTTTCTGCTGCAGAAAAATAAGTATTGATGAAGTGGTGAATCCTTATAAAGCCTTTTCATGGCATGCTATCTTTAATGAGAATCTTGCAGTCTGCAGCTGGGATCAGGATAATATATTGTCTGTGACTAAGTATTATGGAAACTTCAGAGTTGCTTAAGATCTTTGCATTCAAAGCTTTTAACTCTGTGTGTGATTTTTACCTTAGTTGATTATAGACATGTGTGCACATTCACATTCCACAGAGCTGAGTTTATACATCACACTTAAATTAGGTACTGAGCAGAACTTGGACATCCAGCACAAAAATGTCCCAACTCCTTGGTGAAGGATAGTTGAGAAATGGAGAGCTGAGACAGTCCAAGTCTGCAAAGAGGCATGGCAGGACTCCAGCCTCCTGCCTGAACTTTCCATTTGTGACAAGCAATGAAGAAAGTTGCTCAGGCCTCTTACAGCTCACAGTGTTACAGCAGAGAGGCTGTATAAGAAACACTGGGAATCTGGCCACTAATTACAGGAACACTTCTGCAGTCTGTTCTGGGGAAAAAAGTGGAGGAGGAGGGGTGCCATTATGCATAGGTACAAGTGAAAAGGAGAGGGGAGGATGGAATGTTCAGCTCGTTGAAACTCCTACAGATGGAAAGTTGCTGTCCTTGCAAACTGATTTGGATATTAAAAATCACTCTGTAATAATTCTCAAAAGAAAAGTTGGAGAAACTTAATAGACCCTATCTATATAAAGCAAGAGAAAAACTATCAGGGAGATGCAAAATTGTCATCCCAGGACAGAGAGGAAATCTTGGTACAAATTCTGTTTTAAAATCCACTCTGAGACACATCGGGCCAGCCATGGTTTGCTGCCCATCCATGGGTCCCTTCACCTCCTAAGGCTCTGCAGCTGCTTCCTTCAGGCAACCCCGCACTGGCCTGGGCTGCCTGCTGCCTCTTTTCCCCAAAGCCCTGGGGATGCCCTCACTCAGCAGCTCAGCACAGCTGCTTGGTGTGATGTGCTGAAGGTATCCAGGAGAGGTCAAGGGAGCTACAACCAATAAAGGGAACCCTGGAGCTTGCTCTTTACATGCTCACAGCAGAAAACAACAGCCTTTTGCCTCTCCTACCTCTGAAGACTTGGTCTGGTGGGTACAAATGGTGCTCTCTCTCATCCTTTTCCCACTCCTCACCTCTGCTCCAGTCCTTTTCATCAGTCAAAATCTTGCAACCATGCACTTAAAAATAAAAAACAAAAATTTGTCATTTAACTCCTGTTCAGTCTCCCTGCTACATATTTTTTTAGATTATATTAGAAAGCAAATAGTCTTTTCCGTGCCAGATTTTCCTTCCTCTTTTTTGTGTGTGTATATGTGTGTAACTTTGCTTCCAAGCCTAGCTGTGATCTTCAGCAGGCACTCTCTGGAATCCCAAAGATGAAAAGCTTATGCCAGGCAGCCAACACCATATCTGTCTTTCAGAAACAACTTCCCTTAGAAAGGGGCGGTGGCTTTTCTCCTGTAGCCTGTGTATCAAATCTTACACCCCTTCCTCCTCGAGGCCTTTGCCTTTGGTGTCACTGAGATCATTAATTGATTTCTCGTGTCTATTCAATTAATCCATGAACTTTGTCACTATTGCAGTGCTGCCCAGGCACTTTTCTACAGACTGTGACATCCAAGCTGACTTTCAGCTGGACGCTGTCCCTGACTTTCATTTTTCTCTCCATATAGTTGTAGAGCTGTGCCAGACAGCTCGGATATTTTTATTGCTGCGTAAGTACAGAGGGGAGTATCCTGGTAGGATAGGTCTAGAACAATCTTTGTGACAATTTATTCAGACATCCAAACGCATTGGTCCCAGGTCTTCTGTAAATAATTTTTTTAACTTGATTTAAAAAAAAAAGAAAAATTTAAAACGTTGGCTATTGTATTATCGTGGATTTTTAAAATTACTTTCTAGGCAGTTAAGCACTAGACTTTGTGCTGACTTTGTCTTTCATCATAACAGTATTTTACTGGGTGTATTGGGGTTTCACTAATTACGTATGCAATTAGGTTTGTTAATGTAACAAGCTTTGACATTAGTATACAAAAGATAATTGGTAAGATTTGCCCTTACAATTACTCGACTTGACTGTGATTATAAATGTTTAATACAGTGCATGTAATAGCAAGGAACCCTGTTCAGCAACTCAGGAGGTACTTTCTGACCCTGCAAAGTTAATGACTGAAACTCAGTAATATTTTGTGCCTTGCACTGATAATATGCACTAGGATTCTTTTTAAGAAAAGAAAAATGTGTTGACTTGTTGTGTGGCAAAGTGAATCTTAGAATGTATCTAAGCATACTCCTCTTTTCTCCTGAGGTTTCTCCCCAGCTTCCTGGGTCTGGATGTCGTAATTCACCAAAACTTTCTCGTTAGGCAAACATAATGAATTACAGCATTGTACTGTTCAAAATATTACATCTCTGATCCTGAAATGAGTGTACAGATGAGTCAGTAAAATGCTGGATCATATTAATAATTCATCATAGGGATAATTATACAGGAAATAAAAGGGACAGAGAGGGCCATAGTCTACTTGCATCGTTTCTGAACACTGAGAGAGGTATTACATGTCTGATGTGGGTTCTTAATGCAGCTTAGAAACACTGGTCTGTAACTGCAGAACACCTTGGAGAACTATTAACACAGCCCATAAAATACTGAGAGACCAGTTACTTATTAAAGGTCTGAGCATCAGGGACAAATAGTGCAGCCTTAAAAGTTTTAGTTGGGCTGAACAGTGAAGTTTTAATTAAAAAAATCTAGTAATTGTTAAAGTCATTTAATGTTAGCAATGAGCCTTGTCAATAGCTTGTGTACTTTTCCACTAGTACATTTCTCATTCCCAAAAATCACTTTTGGAGGATCAGAATAATGAGCACAGAATAATATTCTTTTTTCGAGCAAGGTGGGACAGGCTTTCTGGTAGCTTCCACAGATCCAGATTTCATTCTAGCATCTTCGTGCAGACTGAAAGCCAATGTATTTATTACTCAACAAAAAGTTCTGTTGTGTGTATAAAATATCCTTATTTGCATTTGAAGTGATCATGAGGATCATTCATAGATTGAAGACAGCAGGGAAGGTTGGAATTATACAAGTCTTCTGGCTGTAGCAGTATGCTCAGCTGATTTCAGCTGAACCAGCTGAAAGATATTTCAGCAGAGAGGTATTTTTCCCACCCCCACTAGAAAACATTTTAGACTCCTCTTACACCCTGTTGTAACTAATTTTGATTTTTAATCTTGCTGGTGGTGAATCTTAGTGTGAATACTAGTGAAGCATCATATTGCCCAACTTGTTTGGAAGCAAAGCACCTCACACATGATGTCTATGCTACATGCTGTCACTGAGATGACAGGACTGTTTTGGTGGTGGTGGTGGTGTTTTGGGGTTTTTCTTTTTAGAAGGAGAAACTGTACAAACCAACCCCTTTGCCCCTTAATCTTTTTTTTTTTTTTTTAATTGAACTTAGAAGAGTAGGTTGACCAAGGCAGGTGATGATATCTTGTTAACGATTTAATTTTAGATGCTTGTTCTTTTTTGAGTGCCTATATAGGGAAAATACTTTTTCTAGGGAAATTACCCACAATACCAAAATTGAGCTTAGTGGCAAGTCCCAGTCACTGAGTCTGGTCTCTCTCATTTCAGGTCAGAAAGCAGGCGGGTTAGTATCACTCATTTTTTCATTTTCATTATAGCTCTTGTTTCCCAGTGTTGTATGTCATGTTTTAAAATCAGTCACTGGAAGCAATGTGCCCTAATTTCTTCAAGCCTTGCTGAGGCCTTGAGACTGAACTTATGTTTTTCTTGCATGGAACTGAACTTGATACAACAGCAAGAGACAACAGGCTCTCTAGGCACATTTTCCTCACAAGATCTCACCAGAGACCTGGTAAGGAATTACTGGGGCAACTCTCCATCCTGCATGCAAAAGAGAGCAAAGATGCATAATTACCTTCAGCTGTTTCCCATACACACCCCTCCACCTTCCTTTTGTCTGGGCTGCCTTACCCTCTCCTGGATACTTCAGCACATCACACCAAGCAGCTGTGCTGGGCTGCTCCAGAGGCTGCTAGCTGCATCAGGAGCAGAAGGGAAGTGCTGATGGCTGGACTGTAAATCGTGACCGGTCCTATGCATCTCGGGGATGAAGGATGAATTTTAAACCAGGGTTTGTATCCAGACATTTTCTCTCTCCTGGACAGTGATTTTTAATATCCGTTGTAATTTTCCTTAAACCATAATAGAAATTCTATCTTAGTTTGCTCAGAACGTGCTTGTGGGAATTGATGCTTATGGAATGTTGTTGAATTTGTAAAGTAGTACGAGACAAAGCTTTCTGTTACTTCCATTGCATGCCATCACCAGCCTTTTAATAGGTAATATAAACGATTTTCATTTGAATATTTTTTGTTTGTTTGAGAAGGAAGTTTACTGTATCTCCCTGAAGAGGTTAGGCAATTAGGGTTATTGTCTCAAAGTTTTTTTTAAATTTTTGGTTTAAAGGATAAAACCTTTATCTGATACAGAGATCCTTTAATGCAGATAAGCAGACTTTTGAAATCTATAAGACATTTAAACTGAGATTTTAAAAATATTTACCATTATAAAGAGCTTTTCAGGTGGAATCATGGGAATATGGGGTGGGGGGAATCCCTCCTCTTTCATATAATATGCCTAGACTGAGTTATTTACATGTATTTTGTAAGGAATAATAGAATTTGTCACTGTAGAAAATGTTCCCTTAGACATGTAATAAAGCAGTCTCTTTGAAGAACAGGAATCAAAGCAGTTGGTTTGAAGCACTGGAGTCTTTGTGCTCAGGGACATAAATGCTGACTTACGGCTTGTTTAGGTTAGGCTGCGTGGCCTCTTCTTAGCCAGTCAGCATGATGTGTGCTGGCTGGGGAAGAGTCTCTCTTCCTTTTAAAATTCCTTACACCCAAACTTTTCTCCCAGGTGGAGATCCCTTACTATCTGTGTTCATGGCTGAGTTTTTTTGTTTATACAGGCATGGTTCATCCCCATTCACAGGCCTAAAGAAAGTTTCTCTTAGGCCTTGAAACATGATGTTTTCAAAGAACTGCTCCCTCTTAGGATCTATTTCAGAGGTCTTTGTGGGGATAGCCAGCAGCACGTGCTCCTCTGAGCGAGAGCGGAGGCTTCTGGGCTGGCTGTTCTCAGGGCTCCTGTGAGCCACACCCTGGATGGGGAGGTTTGGTGAGGAGGCGCTGGAGGGGGAGCAGAAATCCCACGGTGCATGTCACACCCTGCTCATGGCTCTGGCTGCTCCACTGCGCTGCACCAGCTGTTGTGTGCCACACCACTTACTGGTGTCTCTCTCTGGAGACAGATGTGTTCAAACCCCAGGAGACAAAGAACATTTCTACGGATATTCCTCCCCTTCCCTTTTTTCGTTTGCTTCACACTGTGAGCGTGAAGCACTTTTGATAGATTTCTGTTGGATGGAACCCAAACATATCACATAGGACAAGCTTTTGAAGAGATGAGAGCTTCCTAATGTGTTTGGTAGTCAGGGGCAGTTTTAGGGAGTGACAGTTCCCTTTGATGTCCCGGGCTCCAAATATTTAAGGACAGTGTTGCAGGAAAGGAATAGAAGGCTGGTAATATACCACTTCATTCTGAAATCATAAGCTGTGTAAAGAAAACCTTGAAACTGTAAGATTTAGGAAAAATAAATGTTCATGCCTCAGGAGACAGATTGTAAGCTGCTGAAAAGAAGCTGAAAAATTGTAATTCTGTGGTTTGATGTTTTGATCTGCGTATCACTGAATGTTTTTGGTTGGAAAGGATCTTAAAGATCACCTAGTTCCACCCCCTGCTGTGAGCATGAACACCACCTACAGGTTGCTCAGACCTCCATCCAGCCTGGCCTTGAACACTTCTAAGGATAGGGCATCCACCACTTTCCTGTGCAACCTGTTCCAGTGCCTCATCACTGCCACAGTGAAGACTTCCTTCCTAATATCTAATCTAAGTGTACTCTCTTTCTGTTGAAAGCCATTTCCCCTTGTTCTGTCACTCCATGCTCTTGTAAAAAGTTCCTCTCCAGCTCTCTCGTAGGCTCCTTTTAGGTACTGGAAGGCTGCTTTAAGGTCTCAATGGAGCCTTCACTTCTTCAGGCTGAACAATCCCAACTTTCTCAGCCTTTTCTCATAGGATAGGTGCTCCAGCTCTCTGATCGTCTTTGTGACCCTCCTTTGGACTTGTTCCAGCAGACCAATGTCTTTCTTGTGTTAAGAATCCCAGAGCTGGACACAGTACTCAAGGTGAGGACTCACAGGAGCAGAGTAGAGGGGTAGAATCCCCTCTCTCAACCTGCTGGTCACTTTTCCTTTGATGCAGCCCAGGATACAGTTGGCTTTCTGGGCTGCGAGTGCATGTTACCAGGCCATGTTGAGCTTCTCATGCACCAATACCTCAAAATTATTTAGCCTTTTGTCCTAATTCACTCAAGGACACGTGGTCTTTGGGTTTCCGGGAAGGTTTCAATTGGAAACGTGTTCAACTGATTAACAGTAGTTGGAAATATTTGAAAACTAGATTTTTCAGTGATTTCTAAAGAAGGCAAGACATTTACTGCTGTGGTCCTTCTTCATCTTCCCTGCCCTTTACAACTGGTGTTTTGAATGCTGAAAAGTTAATGTCTGACAGACAGGATTTCAAATCTAGTTGTGTGCACTTCATTGCAACATTTTGCAATCCTTAGGAAATATTTTAGTAGTTTCATAGTGGCTAATTTAGGAAAAACTGAGTTGAACAGAGGTGATGATTTCAGCTCAGGTCTGCCTGTTTCAAGCTGTGTTGCCAGGAAAAGAAAAACTATGGTTCCTGATTTGATACCAAAACTATAGCCATTTTCACATTGTCCGTTCATGTAATAGTATCATAGCTGATTTCTCTCACTTCAGCTGCTAAGAGGAAGAACTCTAATTAAAGCACAATCGTTGAAGTAATTGATGTTTTATTACTTTCTCTTTTTTCAGAAGCCCTCATTTTTTGTATGTTAAGATCATTAATACTTGTGTCATTTCAGGAAAAGTAATCTGCTCTTCACTAGAAAGGCTGTGGAAGTGGCTTAAAATATTTCAGAAGAAGCAGCAGCTTTTCGAGACCTCTCAGTCTGACAGTGCTTTCAGGTCTGATAAGTGTTCATTCCCAGTGAAATGCTCTTTTCAACAGTGATGGCATAAGGCATGCAAGCCACAGAGGTCCCATTAAACTATAAAAATGAGTCTTAGTACAACTGAGATAATGTTTCTGCTGCCTTAATGAGAAAGAAAGAATTTTCATCTTAGATCACCTACCAGTAGCTCTGTAAAAGAAATACAGGGTGACAAGGCTAGCTGAGTGTTGAAGATAAGCATCTTTGTCCCTACTGTGTTTAATATAGTCTCATTTCAGTGGGGTCCTACCAGTGTAATTCTGGGTAGTGGAGAATCTGTCCACGAGCACATTTGGTTGTTCAAGCAGGTCTCTCTGCCTTCTCTTTTGTTACAATTGTACTGTAACATCTACTTGGTGATGATGCTAATTAGAGAGCTTATTGGCTCCCTTCATGGGCTCTGTGAATTTTCCTGCCATATGAAAGGCCAAACCTTTGTAAGCACAGGCAACATATGGGCATAGGTAGGATTTCTTTGCAACCTGCCCCAGCATTTCCCACAGATCATAGAATCACAGAGTGCTTTGGATTGAAGTGAATCTTCAAAGACCACCTAGCCCAAGGCCCTGCCATGTGCAGGGTCATCTTTCAATAGATCAGATTGCTCAGAGCTCCACTGAACCTGACTGAACATTTCCAATGATGTCTGCTTCAAGAGCCTCGCGGGACAGCAGGAGCTGGAAGGATGCACTTGCCCGATGGCCTTCTTTGGGGTGGGCAGAAAAGAGAAAGGTAGATGTAAAAGGATGTACTGAAATCAAAACACCTCACTGTAGTACTACTGTTAGTTCATCAGGCTATGGGCTGTTTTGAGGTGCCTCCCTATTGTTTTGACTTGTAATTTGATTTGGGAGAGTGTCTGATTAAGAACTTTGTACTGATCCAGGAGCTGCCTTCATTCATTGTAATAGTACCCACGAGATGTAGCTGAGTCACCAACCTGGGTTATTTATTCTAACGTACATCTGTATTTTATTTAATTATAAACTCCAGATCCTCCTGCTTTCTGTTACAGACTTTTTATCTTACTCTGGTCATGTCAAAATCAATTTGTAATTCTGTGGTGTACACATGAAATTAGTTTTAATTTGCTATGTGTTTCCAAGGGTGACTGACATTTAATATTTTGTTCTGAGGGTCTCATTAGCATTGTGTACCCATAATCTATTCTATCGGGGTAATGACAGAGGGTAAGTGAGCTATTGAACAGCATCCATCTGTCCCCATAGTGAATGGCCAGAGGGAAATACATGGGAAAAATAAATGGATAATTGTCAGCATCTCTGTATTTTGCAGCTTAGAAAAGTCAAATACAGTACTGTGTGTTTGCTGTGAACTTCAAGGATTTTGGCCCTCCATGACCCGGAAGATGCTTCTTAGTAGTAATTTGTACAATACAAGGGAAGGGCTACCACCTTCGTTATGTGTGTTTATATTGCACTGTACAGGGATAACACCACTAGTAACTTAGCACATTGTGTTAAATTGAGAGAATATTCACTTTGCTAAAACATCATCAGATGGGACTATATACTTATTATTTTTCAGTGCTTCTTATTAATTTCTTATTAATAAGATGTAGTGAGTAAATTGCTTTATATTTTTAGTGTCTGAAAATTGCTTCATTGAGGTGTTTTGGAAGTCTGTGCTTCTCAGTGTAGTGACTAATATTGTCTGTTGATTTTTCCCTGGAAGGAAATCATCTTGCATTTTTATTAAAAATAGACTATTTTGATTTCTTTTATCTGGAAAATTAATGTCTGTTCACTAGAAGAACAGCGATTTCTATTAAATGCAAGGGTACAGTTGATGAGAAAAAGCCTTTCATTGTATCAACATAAACATTTGCTTTAAAACACATTGGGGTTGTTTACAATAATGGATCTTTCAACTGCAGAGTAGTTAGCACAATCAGCATAAATACTGAGAAAGAAACATGTACTGGAAAAGAAGCAAAGAAAAAGGCAATTAAATGATTATGAGATAACAGAAACCTGTGTGAAAGTAGGTAAAGAGAATGACGACTTTACTTATAAAGCAAAGTATTTCAAACTTCATTATCCTGGAGAATTATTGAGGTTAATTATTTCAAGATATTCACTTTTTGTCACATTTTGGCATAGTTCGCGTTAATTGCCTTGCTGATTTTGGTTTTGTGTGTTTCTTTAGAGAAAAAAACAATAAACAACATGCAGGGTTTCTTTCCTCTGACCTTTCATTAGAATCCTCTTAAAAATCTGTTTTGCTTTTTACATTGTACTCCATGTCTGTCTGATAAAATTCCCGTACTCGGTGATTATTGCTGAGGTGCCTATCACGGTGATGCAAGAGCAGGACAGATGGTAAGGGCAGAAGAAAGAGCAGATTGTGCTGTTCGATTGCACAGTTATTTATGCCAGGGCAAAGGACAAGCAGAATTGCTTTACCAGAACAACTGCTCTTATCTAGGCATTTCACAGTGCTTTTGAAGTTGCATCTGCTGCTTGTAGTGAGTGTTGTCACAGAGCCTTTGGCTTTCATCACTCCGTGTGACCTGTGGTAGTACATTTTCTCATTTGCAGAAATGCTGCTCTGCACTGCAGAGGGGTTGCTTCAGTTTTCCTTACATTTGATCCTGCAATGACTTCTTGCTTTTGTCGCGAGTTTCTCCACATCCTTTTTACAGAGAACTTTTTAGGTGATTTTTTTTCTTTTTTTTTTTTTAACGCCGAATTAATGTAGAACTTGAACTTAAAGAAATTGTGAAATTATATTAAGATATACATATTCACTTACATATTCTATAGAAAATGTATTCGGATATGTAGTAAATAACTAGTAATTGTTGCAGGCACTATTTACCCCCAAATCTTTTTTATAGTATTATATTAATTACCCAGTGGTAGCCATTACTTGTATCCATATAAATCTGAAAACAAACAAACCCAAAAAACCTACCGATATTTTAATCTGAAATTTTTTAGCAAACACTGGAAACTGCAAGAATTTGCCATAAATACATGCATCTCACTATTAACTTTCTCCAATATGCTTTTAATTTTTTACTTACTTTGTGTAGATATTAGTTTTACCTTATATATATATAAATAGATGGTTTATATTTTTAGAATAGGGGTATATATTATAGCTTTATACTTTTAATAAATATGATTCACATAGTTATACATAAATAATTTATAATCTTTATATTAAAAAGTGACTTGGTGATAGGAGATTATTAAAAAGAGGGTGAAAGAAAAATTAAAAGTATGTGTCTTGCATTTGGGTTCAGGTTGCCTGTAAAAGAAAAGTAAGGACTTAGGTCTCTTTCTTCTGTTAAGGAATAGGCTAAGTTTTTTGACCTATCTCATTTACTAATCAGTTCCACTGAACTCCTTTCATGCTCCATATAAGAAAATTATATGGAGCTAGAGGGTTCAGTTTTGTATTAGAATCATCTTTCCATATGAGAAATCACATCCCTGTTTATCATGAAGGTGGTTTGATTGCATATGGGAATTGGCCATCTTTATATGCAGCTACCCCCCATTGATCTTAATGGCATATGAAAATAGTGAAGAAAAACAGTAAAAATATATTATTGACATTCAAAAGTCAACATTTTCCATTCCTTATTTATCTGTAGTAATTTTATTAGAATGTATTGTCTCTCAAAGACAAGAAATGCCAGTGTTTGTATCAGCTTATTTTCCTTTTAGTGTCTGTAATGGCTCTTCTAAATTATTCTCCCAAATGTCCTAATGATTTGGAAAAACATGTGAAGGGATGAGAGGAAAGAATGGAGGGGTTTGGCTTCAAAGTTTTCTTTTCAAACAGATGAGTGAAATGTGCTGGGCAGTATTACAGTAACTGGACTTCCTGGCCTGAAGCAAGGCTGCTGACTGCATTTTGGCCTATCACAGCAATTACATCACTTCAGAGTTCTGTTCAGCTTGTCAAACTTGTCTACACAATGTAAGCAGAAGACAAGAAGGACAGGAGAGAAAAATATGGGAATAGGGACCAATTGCTGCATGAACAGAAAAAAAAGAACAGAGATTTTAGACTCTTTAAATGTATGTTTAACATATTTAACCTCTTTATCTATATTGAGCATGTTAAGCATTGGCATCCTGTCAGGGGTATTGGGCTCTTTTAGAGCCACTTTCTTTGGACTCCAGAGACAATTTGTTTGCTCTTACAAATTCAGTGGATCTTGCCACTTGCAAAATTGGCAATGCTGGTGGACGTAAGTCTGCTCTGTATGCTTGCATCCCAGCGAGCCAACCATATCCTGGGCTGCATCAAAAGGAGCATGGCCAGGATGTAAAGAGAGGTGATCCTCCCCCTCTACTTCACTGTGGTGAAACCCCACCTGGAGTGCTGTGTCCAGCTCTGGGGCCCCCAGCACAGGAAGTACATCATCCCATTGGAGTGAGTCCAGAGGAGGGCCACTAAATTGAGTAGAGAGGTAGAGCACCTCCCCTATGAGGAAAGGCTGAGAGAATTGGGATCGTTCAGCCTGAGAGAAAGGAGGCTTTGGGGTGTCCTAATTGAAATTTTCCAGTACCTCGGGGAGCCTACAAGAGAGCTGGAGAGAGACTTTTAAGGGGTTGTCATGACAGTACAAAGGGGAATGGCTTCAAACTGAAAGAGGGTAGGTTTAGATAAGATGTAACACAGAAACTCTTTACTATGAGGATAGCGAGGCCTTGGAACAGGTTGCCCAGAGAAGTTGTGGATGCATCATCCTTAAAAGTGCTGAAGGCTGGGTTGGATGGACTTTTCAGCAGCCTGGTCTCGTGGAAGGTGTCCCTGCCTAGGTGCATAACCATTTTTTGATCAAAGAATGCACACCACTAAAAGAAAGACATGGAGATGCTGGCTTTTTACCTTCATATGTTTTCTTCACATTTGATTCCAATTTTTAGAAAGGAGTAAAGAAGACTTAGAATGTAAATTGCTGTCTTGCCAAAAAGGAAATCCTGTTTCAGTTGAACTGTCTTCTGTTGAAATGGGTATTGGTCTTTTCTTATTGTTCCTCAAGTAGGTGTCAGTGGGCATTTATACAAATATAAACTATATATTTATACAAATACAAACTATATTGTTATAGTCACATAACAGGAAGAATTTTGAGTCTGCAGTTCAGCAGAGTTAAAAGCAAATATTAAATGTCACACAGGCTATTATAGTAACTGTCTAATGTGACTATACGAACAGATATCTTGTTTACATTTTTGTACAGAAGAATAATTGTAGGAGTAAACTGGTTGGCAGAAACGAGCTGTGACCTTTCAATGGCTGTTGGACTACTGAGAGTTTTAGTTTAGTTCTATAGTGCACCTTTGAAGTAAATCTCCTCATCTGCAGTTTTCTTGATGTTGCAAAATCATCTTCTTGCATGCAAAGTAGACTTCTTCTTGCATGCATATGTGGTGTAACTAAACTGCAAGAAAAGTGCAGTTTAGAAGACAAAATTATAAGTACTTTGTAGATTCTGTATATTTCATGTGTTTTAAATCACTGTGACCTCTTTCTCAAAATGTTTCACTTGTGACTTTGAACCTTTCCACTGAGTGATGAAGCAGAAAACGCTTGCATCTGCATTCTTTAATTTTGGCCTGAAATAAGTCCAATGTCATATGCAGCACATTTGCAGTGTTTCTAAGTGGTTATCAGCATATGAAATAAAGATTAAAAAATCAAAACAGACAAGAGAAAAATCTGAACCCAACAAGCAGTAGTATTAATGTAGGCTTATTTTCCCTTGTTTTGTGAGGGGTTTTTTTAATAATGCTCCACAATATTTTCTTTTATGCCAATGTAGCAGAAAGTAAAATTAGCTTTTTTTCTGTCTCTAACCCTTCTAGTCTTCCAAGAATGACAATGAATAGATTTTGATATGAAAAATAAAAGGGCTATTATGTAATTTTTTGATTGATTAATTCATTTAATGTTAATATTAAGAATGTGCCATAATGAAGCCTTTCACTTTGTAGATATTCTGAAACTATAAAAATTTGTAAGATTCTTGGTCTTTAATTCTGGGACTTCAATATAGTGTTTTCTGGAAACCAACAAAAAATTATGAGACAATTTGAAATCTTGAAGGATCTGTTTTTCTCTTTGTTCATTGTCTTAGCTTGAAGTTTTAGATTTATTTAATCTGAAAACCAATTATGGGAGCAATTGTTTCAAGCCTTGTTGTAAGATAAATAAAAATTGTAATCAGTCTTGAAGCATCTATATCTACTTGGAAACAAAAACCCTCTTTGGTAAGTTTTGATATATGCAGGATTAAAGACTGTAAAACATCTTAGTGGAGTTTTGATATAATATGTGTAGGATCAGAAATATTTGTTGCCATGTTTTGTGGCCTGTTTATCAACATTTCCTAAGGACGCATTATTGGGATACAACTCCACACTGGGCTTATTTTCAGGCTCCAGATTTAAAATGCAAAAAGGTAGTGTTTAAACATACTAAATGTAAATAAAAGCAGATAAAATTCAGCAAATCACTTACTCCTATGATCAGGCTATGATTTGGCTTTACTTGGAAAAAAAATGCTGTGTATTTAGAAAAGAAAGAAGGCAAAATACTTAAATGAAGGATCCATGTAGAAGCTGTGGCAACATTTTTATTTTTTCTCTTTTTTAATGAGAAGGTTACTGAGTAAGAAGGAGAGTGAATATGGAGTATAAACTCAGTGCTTTTTACTTTTCAAAAATTTAGTTGGAATAATGTGTATCTTGCCACTGAGGACTGTCTGGTAAACACATCTGTGTTAAACATTGTCTCGGGGTTACCTTATTTACATTAGTTACCAAAGATAAAATTCTCTGACAGATATTTTGCAGAATAACTCTAAGTAGGGACAGGGAGAATACATGTGCTTCTGCTTATCAGTTCTGACCTTTCTGAAATTTTAAGGCTGATGTAATTTCAGAAAAAGCATTTATATGAACTAATTAGGTGACATTTATATGAACTAAAGGTGACATTTAGATATGACATGATAAATGATGATATTTCCAAAACCCCCTTAATTTAGGTTGCAAACCTGTTAGTATTTTCATTTGTGTCTCTATAAAACAGAGGCAGTGTGAGAAGATGCTGAAATAGGTTCCAGTTTGTGTTAGGATATATATATTTATTCAGTGGGCTTCCACAGAATTTATGTTGGTCTGACATTAGCCAGAGCAAATTTGAGTCTCAAAAAGTCCAGGCAGGACTCCAGACTCTTCCCTTTGAACTCTTGTGATGATGTAAACTTACTGACTTCCCTGAAGTTGATATAAATTTATATTCCCTTTTTTTCCCTTCTTAGTGAAGATTTTTTTAATATGTAAGAGTATATGTCATATCTAGCTGTTAGGTGTTAAGTATACAGTATATACTGCAGGGCCTTTCATGTTGAGTCAGTGTAGCCAGTAGTGGGTGTGACAATGAGGTGTTAGCGATGTAAAGACATCAAAAAATAAACCCCACCAAGTCACGGCATGATTCATTTGCTCTGGTGTGGCAGCAGTGGTAATGATGCCTAAAGAGGCCAACCTAGAAGCAGAGATTAGACAGGAGTAAGGGAATAAAGGTGGATATTTATTTGAAAGGCCTTCAGAGGCACACCCTGGGCAGGCCAAAGGCTACACCCAACATGGATGACGAGTCACGAGTTCTTCACACTTTTATAGGTTTGGTCCATTTGCATATCAACTCAATTTCGCCAATTAAACTTTAGCTGATGATGTAATTTCCCCGCAGCTTGCCCCCCTTCTCAAGATGCTGGTTTACACATTTTGGGCCTAGAGCAGTCTGGGTGTCCTTGGAGAGCAGGCCTGGAGGGGCTTTGTTCTGTCTGTCTCAGCATGAGAGAACAGCAGCTCACAGACTACAGGACACTTCAGAGTTACACACTAGGAATACAGAACTTGAAAAATATAAAAGTTAAAACTTAAGGCATCAGTAATGGGGACTGGCATCTTGGAACTCCTCATTTGCTGTTTCTTACCCAGCACCCTCTCTACCCCGCTGGCTCACTGCAGGGGCTCCTACTGGCTTTGCTAAAAGTTGGACTGAACGTGAAACACAGGTTGGCTAAGTTTCATTAGAGTGCACTTTCTAGCCAATAACCATAAAACTGAAGTGAGTGAAACTGGGAAAAAAGAGGAAGAGAAAAAGTATGTGCAAGTCATACCATAAGGGAAAATCACCTGTCATTCTTAAGCAGTTTATTCTGTTTTGGAGAAACAATGCCAATATAAAGATGACAGATGACAACTGATTTATACTGTAACTTTTATGGTATCTTACATCCTATGTGTGTACTTTTAAGAAGAGATACGAAATATATGAATTCTCTGCTTTGGTTCATCTAAAGTTCAAAAAGGTAGAAAGAGCTGTCATTTCAAAGAAATACTTCAGTCCAGAGATGTGCTGAGAGCACAGTGTATATCCTGTCAGAAGGGTAATCTCACATGCTATTGTCTGTGTATCTCAAGTGTTTTCAAATATATAATTGACTTTTGGAGCCATTCCCCAAACTCCGCTCTTCTGATCTTGTCTGATTTTCCTGTTGTGCAACCAAACCAGAGCACTGGGGAGACAGAGAGCGACTTGTGACAGCCCAGGGGTAATTGATCAGGTGCCTTCTTTCAGAGTTTGGGGAAGGATGTACATGGAAAAACAACATCAAGGTGGAGAATGATGCTTTTGAGTCTTACTTGTTTTTACAGCTTCAGGATTTTCCCAGCTCTAACAAAAGGGAAAATTGGTCCTAGGGATCCTTTTGAATAGCAATGATTTTTTGCATAATTCTCTTTTGCTGACTTTGCTGAGATTACTGTTGAGAAATTTTTCATGTTTTAGAGTGTTCTCATCACTAATAAGAATTTGCATGTTGTCAGAGATACGTACACTTGAAGTACAATTACACATGAAGAAATATAAGAGCAGCAGTACGAGCTTGAAATATAACCATCACTACATGGAAAGTCAGAGATAAGTGTGAAGAATAGAGCTGGTAAATTCTTTACCCATAGAGAAATGCCTAAATAATGAGGTGTTTTCAAACTGAGCCTTCAGGTTTTATTAAATATGAGAATTCCACTGTCGGTCTAGTTTTAAGGAATTACTTTCTGTCAGCTCTTGCTCAGAACCCTCTGTCCCCACAGCCTCTTGCCAGCAAACTTAAAATGGACTATTCAGATTGGTTTGAGTTTTCGGGTCTTTTTCCTTACAGAGAATTTCTATCCTATTATCCACTGTTGGGGCAGCGAGCAAATAACCAGTCAAGATTGCAAAGACAATTAAAAAAAAAAGGCTTAGCTCTTCTCCAAAACTTCATCTAATTGAAATGATACATGGCACAACTTAAATTTCACTAATGTAGCTGCAGTGAAAGATTTTTTGCTAAGCATGGCTGACACACAAACGTTTAATGGAGTAGATTTTGTTTGTCAGAAATGCATCTTGCTCCAGCAAAAGGCTCAAAGGATTTTGCCAGGATGTAGCCATATGACTAAATGTTGTTCTCTGTTTAATACCTAAGCGATTCTCAGTGCCTTTTTTGTTTTGTCTTGTTTTCAATCCACTTTCAGCTTGTGTATTCTTGCCAACACAGACTTTTCCAGCAACTCTGAATGCCCAAATTTTATTTTAGTTCAAGTGCAAAGTAGCTGTTAGTAATGACTTTTGGATTTTAGGAATTTAGCAGATTGTTTTAATGATCCGTGCTAATTTACTGAGTCTGCAAATTAATATGTTTCATTTTGCGAAACCTTAAAGAAGGCATTAAAGTTAATTGTAAGCATGTTAGATTTTCATTTATACACCTTTTTTTTTTTTTTTTTATTGCATTGGAAATTGGAAATGAGAATAAATAGATTTCTTATTAAAAAATATTTCTATGATCTGACATTCTTCTTACCAACACATCGTTATTAAGTATACGATTATGCGTGAGTTATGTCTGTAATAGATATTACATTTCACATCTTGAGCAAGAAGGGGTTAGGATGATCACTGAATGCAACAATAATCAGTGAAGTACACAATTTTAATTAGATTTTCATATAAAAAACCTTCAGTAGAACAAGAGGAATTCTCTGAACTGAAATTTTCTTGTAAGTGTTACAAGTTATTAAAAATAGGTACTTAGAATGCATTCTCTTTCTTAGGTAATGTGTGCTAATAAATTTGCTATTCTGAAGGTAATACCACATTAGTAAGTACTTGTATCTAGTACAATTTGATAAATTCAAATTGCTTTAACAGCTGCGTTGCTTGCAAAAATATTACCCAAGCCATGTAGTTGGTGTTTTTAAAAGCTTATTTCTGAGGCATATAGAAAATTTGTTGGAACACTGAGGGGAGGTACATAAGTACTTTCCATGCACATCCACTTTTCCATCCGTGCTCAGAAGAAGTCAAGAACCAATTCAGCTCTTAAACAGAGCTTCTGACTTGCTCTGATTTATTCTGGCTGATGTAACAGTTATGTTAGTTTCAAGTCAAATGTGGATGAATTTTCAAGTCACTGATGAATGACCGTATCACTCTCAACGACTGCCTGTAAAGACGGTGCAGCCAGGTGGGGGTGGGTCTCTACTCCCAGGCAGCCAGCGACAGGATGTGATGACACAGCCTCAAGCTGTGCCAGGGGAGGTTCAGGCTGGACATCAGAAGGAATTTCATCATGGAATGGGTTGTTAAACGTTGAAACAGACTGCCCAGGGAGTTGGAGTCACTCTCCTGGAGGTGTTCTAGGAATGACTGGTACTCAGTGCCATGGTGTGGTTGACAAGATGGTGGTGGGTCAAAGGTTCGACTCAATGATCTTAGAGCTCTTTTCCAACCTAAATGATTCTGTGATTCTCTGACTAGAAGTTTCCCAACCAGCCATTAAGGCAAGTCTTGGGAGATTTCTGCTGGTGAGTGGGGGAAGAAGTTTATACTATGGTATTACTACTGTAGTAACTTTGTTAGCTTCCCATCTTTTTTAAATTATGAGAGGCAAGGACAATGGCAATGGAATTTAAAGTGATGTTAAGATTTTAATGTACTTTTTAATGTGATTCCTAACATTCTTGCAATGTTTATCCACATGCAAACGATGCATGCAATCCAATCTTCTGGCAATAACAAGACACAACAATTTATCTTTTAACACAACAATCTAACGTAATTATTGGTGTTCATAACATGTTATTTTCAAATAAGGTTATTCTGTTAGATTAGTTTCAAACAGAGTAGGTGAGCTTTTGTCCCCTTTTCCCTGTCAAGCCTTCTTGTCATCCATGTGAATGAAACTCGAACAAAAGCTTTCAAAACTCTTCTCAAAATGACTATTTCTTTTCTTTGTGCATGCATATGGCATTCAACATTTGAATCAGCTGTTACAAGTCACTGGGCCCAAGACTGACATTAAGTGACCGCTAAAGGTTTTTTGACTGTTCAAGTGTTCAGCTGAAGATGTGAAAAAGCAGATTCACTAGATAGTTGAGAAATATCCCACATAAATTTTCAGAATAAGTATTTATGATGGCCTTCACATACTGTCTTTCTAAATTTCAGAATGGCATTGTATCAAATGCAGTGCTTCACAATTTGGTTCAAAAAGTCTTTTGCCATGTGGCATAGAGTTGGTGGTGTTCGTTGATGTAAAAAAGAAAATTGACTTTTTCCTTCTGGTTTGAAAGGAAAAGTTGGTTTACATTTGACTGGTCTAGAAATCATCATTCATAAATTATTTTCCCGTTTATAAAATTGCCCGTTATACTTCTTGTGGAAATTTTCCTGGTGAAGCCCACATAAGGTCAGGTGTTTAATAATCTTGGTGAAATATATCTATAGCTTATGAATGTAGAGTTCTCTTGCAACTGATGTTGCTTCTAGCTCAACCTGTGACTCTTAATTGGATTCTCTTCTGTAGTTAATCATGAACAATAATTAGGCAATTGTTATCTATTTCCTAGATCCATCTTATGAGGATTTGATGATTCTGCAGTTTCAATATGAGTTATTAACAATACTTAATAAGTGTGCCAATAGTAAAGTTACTTCTGCAGTAAAAAAGGAGTAGATCTTCTGAGCGAGCAGATTCTGCTTTATTTCCTAATTGCACAGTCTCAGTTCCTGCAGAGGTAGATGGTGAACTTTAAGAACTCTAATTAATTAATTTGCCTCCAGTAATGTCATGTAAAGGCAAGGATACTCAGTGGTCTCAGCAGCGCCAACACCTTCAAAGCAATATTAGTCTTGGGTTTCACAATACAGGTATTCAGCTAATCTGAAATCCAGTATTTTTTGCCTGTCGCCCATCCCTGTGTTACCACAAAGCTGTTTGCGCAGCTATGTGCTGAAACAGATTGGAAAAGTGATTCATCTTCTTTTCTTGTGAGAGGTAGAAAAAGGAAGAAAGGAAATTACCAAGAGATGGTCTAATGTTTTATATCATAAACCATAGTTCAGATTTTTCTGTAGGCATCTGGAGAGATTGCTTGTTCGTTAAAACCTCCATTTGACAAAAGTGATATAAGTTACAATTTTTAAACCATCATTCAGAAGGATTTTGCAATTAGGTCTAGAATTGAGTGTGTGAAGTTAAAAAGTGGTTAAATGCTGTGAACACATTTCTCCTGATACAAAAATGTGAGTAACTCTTCTGCAGCCATTTAAGAGTAAAGCTGCTGTTAACCAGAACTGACAGAAAACTGTTTTCAGACACGGAACGGTACCAGCAAAAGTAAAAGTCACTTAAACCCTTTGAAGCTTTGTAGTGCTCATAAAAAATGTTAATACCCTAAGGAGCACCAATTGGCACTTTCTTTTGTAAGAAGAAAAAAAATCCATTATTAAATAGAGATCTTTCTGAATTCAGTATCTCAAGCTGTGTTTTCATAGTTATTAGTTACCAATCTGTTCCCTACAGGACTACCCATAAATACCATTCTGCACCAAGAAGAGGCAAAACTCTTTTGTTTGTTTCTGTTCAAATTTTTCAACCCGTGTTACAAGGAGTTTCTACCACTTTTATCATTGTGTACATCGGAACAGTACTGTCAGCATGTAGGAGAAAAGAGAAACACATGGAATTGAAAGCAGGAGGTTAAACATACTAGCCTAAGGCATTTCTAGCCCAGAAATGAGCATCTCACAGTTTGCGAAGTCAGATGCTTAGCAAAAGTTGACATCAGACAGGGAGCTCTGAGAGTGCTGAGTGAGAGTGCTGTATGAAATGTAAGAGAGAAAACCAGTTCATGGCTGCTGCCGGGGAGTACAGGCTGGGTGTGAAGGCAGGCTCTGTCAGTGCCTGCCCGTGTATTTCTCAGGTCCATTTCAATAGTTTGCTGTGACCTGTCATATATATTTGCCTGTTGATCCCACTTCAGAAAGCAAGTTGCAGTCATGCATTTTTCCTGCGAATTTCCACTGATCCTGATATTCTGTGAAAAATGGAGAAGCTGCTTCCTGTGGTTGTGTTCTCCATCCTGGAGAACTGGAAGAAGAGATCAAATGATGCGCTCTGTAAGTGTCTGTAACAGAGCAGGCAGTTCAGCTCTACAAAATCTGTAGAAAGTAAAGATAGTATTTTTCTAACATGCTCCTTGATATGCACAGTGCTGTGGAACAAAAAGAGATTTAATATGAGGCATTTAATATTTCAGGCACAGGGGGAATAAATCTTTTTTTTCTGCAATATTTGAAATGGACTGAAAATCTGATGCAAGGTATTAAAAATCAATTAATTTATGTAAAATCAATCAGAGCAATAGTATCAACTGATACTATCAAGTGATCAATAACAGTATATCAATTTTCAGTTGATACTAGTAACTTTTTACTAGTTACTAGTATCTGTTTAAGTGCCTTAATCTTCTTTAAATGTAAAAAATTCAGTCAGTTGATAACAGAAGTGGACTTGCTTATGTCAAAAAAAATTCTCACACATATTTCTTGTGTTCTCGAAGTGTGATAATTTAAAATTAGTTAGAAATAGAAATGTTTAGATGTTAATTTTTTCCAGAAATTAGTATTGGAGATAGATGTGAACAAGCATTTTTGCACGGATTTGCCTTGCTGCTTACACTAGATGTGCTTGGGAAGAGTTGTTTTGATTTCTTGTAAGAGATTTAATTGCATGCAATGGATGACATGGACTGAAACAGGAAGAGAAATGTGAGCAGACTCTCAAGAAAAAAAAAAGGTCAGCTGGATGGTTGGCTTGTTCACAGCTTTCTACTGTTTTCTGATTCTTCAGCAAGTTCTTTTGTCAAATCGACTCATCTGATTTTTAGAACTTCCTTTAGAAGAAGTCTCCTCAGGCATTTTAGTGACACCTAGTAGTTCTTTCTGATCCACTTCAGTATTTTGCTTTTATTCAAGGGTCTTTCCTTGGCAAGGTATACTAATTCCTATATCTCAGTTTTTCTGTGAATATATGAGAACTCATGCAAATTTAAATATCTTGTCAAGATTTATCATATTATCATCTGAGGAAGCAGATGTATTCCCTATAACTCAGATTATATCCTCTTGCCTTTATTATTAATTTTCCAAGGAAGGTTGTTTTATTTTTCTTTCTTCATTGTTTTTTATAACAGACCTGTGAAAGCAAATCTAATTTTCTATTCAAGTGTTATAAAACATTAGTAATCTGTAAATATCCTTGATTAATTTATTAATTCTTGGGCTTCCTTTTCTCTTTCCTGTGCTTATATCGACACTGATTCCCCGGGGTTTTTCTCTACAGGATTTCAGTCGTAGTTTACAGTGTGCCTCGTCACCTGGTTTATGTCCTCCTCATCATACTTTGTAAGGAACATATGCAGAAGTAAATAGCTAGCATATATACTGAAAAAGCAAATTAGAACAGAGGTAATGCATTAGCCATCTCTCTCTCCATGGAACTGTTAGGGCAACTTTTTGAAGTATGTCTAAATCCTAAGTGTCCTTTCTACTCCCCACTTGAAGGCAAAGGAAGGTTCAGCTCCACTCTTGTTTCGATAGGAAAAATGGTGGTGGATCTTCGTGACCTGACTGAGTTACAGGCCACTTCTTGGCCTTCTGAGGGCACCTGGCCCTGAAAACTGTCTGGGGATGAAAGCAATAGGTTTAGTTTTCCCTTGTTTTGAGATTGCTGTTTGCAAACCGTCTCCAGCACTTTCATGATGTTTACAACACTCTGCTTCCACCTTTCAAAAACTGCTTTCTTTCAAAATCTGTGTGAAAAGTCCCATTCAAATACAAAAGTCAAAAATATAAATTACAAAATAGTCTGTGACAGAAGAATTTCTAACACAGCTTTTAAACATGTTTAACTTCCAAACTGCTGTGGCACTGATGCAGCAGTTCTGATGCTCCTTGTTGCTGAAAAAAAGGTCATCAAAAGGGCTATCAAGAAACTGTTAAAGGAGAGAAATGGCTTAGAGAACTGAGATCTAGAGAGAAGAAGGAAGGGGAACACAGAAA
This sequence comes from Pachycephala philippinensis, assembly GCA_013397055.1. Lineage (NCBI taxonomy): Eukaryota > Metazoa > Chordata > Aves > Passeriformes > Pachycephala > Pachycephala philippinensis. The sequence continues at coordinate 392,440 of VWZT01005007.1, forward strand.
CAGTAACAGGGAAAGACAAAGGGGAAGCACATGAAAATGAAAAATAAATTATTTAGAGGTTGAAGGAGCAGGACCCACGAAAATCATAATGCTGCGGATCAAGAAAAAGTGTGTTAAGAGACTGAAATTTTGTTTACAGAAGTGGAAGGGAAAGTAAGTCAAAGACTGAAAGAAGTATGAAAGAACACATGGGCTTCATTATTCCTATATTTATGTATAAAAAAATGTATTTTTATGCATTATAATCTAGTTTCTCCTTTTNGGCATGAAAATGAAAAATACATTATTTAGAGGCTGAAGGAGCAGGACCCACAAAAACCATAATGCTGCAGATCAAGAAAAAGTATGTTAAGAGACTGAAATTTTGTTTACAGAAGTGGAAGGGAAAGTTAAGTCAAGGATGGAAAGAAGTATGAAAGAACACATAGGCTTCATTATTCCTATATTCCTACAATGTATAAAAATACATTATAATCTAGTTTCTCCTTTTCAAATGTGGCCTGAAATTTGTTATACTCAGGTTCAGACCAACAGCTGCTGGCTTTTCTCTTTAAAGTGTTCTTTGAATATTATATCCTACTTAATTTTGTGAGGGAAAAAGGAGTGTTGTTGCTACCTTGCCTTACAACAGTGGGCCAGGCAGCAACCAGCTTGGTCATGGGCTTGCTGTGAGCATCCTCATGGGACAAACTCAGTTGATCAAGTGTGCTAAAAGTCATAACCAGAGGGAAGAAAAAGCAGAGAGTTGCACAAAGAAAATGTTGGCTCTGAAATCAAATTATATCATTTGCAATGCATGTAGAAGTAACCTATGTTTTGCATTGACTCTTGTACAAAAATTATAGTTTGGGTTTTTTTTCCCTCCCATGCATTTTATGATATTCCTTTACTTTATATAACTACTGGACTACTTCAGCTGTCTCTTTGGAAAACGCTGTTCTTTCCCATTTACTGGTGTTGTTTTATGACTTATCCTACTTTAGGGGAAAAAAAAAAAAAACCAAACCAGAAACCAAACAACTGACCGAAAAAACCAAATCTACAAAAAAACAAACAAACAAAAAAAACCTCCCTCAAAATCATGTTCTAAAAAAATTCTGTCATCGAGGAAAGTGCTCTGCATTTCAGACTGCCATAACTCTTGACCCTGGATAGCAACACTATTCTTTTATCTTATCTTCTCAGAACTGGAGTAAGATTTGGTAAATACACAGAGGTAATCTTTAAGCTGCCAGTATTTAATGATGATCCCAGGGTTGCTTGGAACAAGAAAGATTCCAAAGAAATTGTCATCCTTTGTAGGAAAATACTTTTAATATAGTCTTGTACACTACTTCTTATTAGATTAAGTATGTAATCAGAAAACTTTTTTAGATTCAAAACTTTGAGTGCTTTGAAGTCACAATTCAAAGGGAAAGTTATCTGATTGTTTTAGAAATGAGTAGTAAAATATTGATGGAAATGCTGGTTCAAGGACAGAGCATGGGTTATGGACTGTCTCTTCATCTGAGCTCTGTGTATATCTCTAGGAACTTGTAACAAGACAAATTCCCCGAGGCAACATTCTTCTCTTGTTAATGAACTTAAAGTAAGGTTACACAAACTGCTTATTTTGGATCTATGAACTGTAGCATTCAGTTGCAGTTCTCTAGAAAGAATACATAATTTTATTAGGTTTTGGCAAATCCTTATAAAGTATGCAAAAACTGAAAACAGTATCGCTTAAGAAGTCTCTTTTTAAATATATCTACACATTTATAAGTCTTATTTCTGATAGTTTAGAATAATAATTGTCTAGAACTTTCAAAATACGTTGTTAATCTGTCCATTTCACTACTCATTTATTACCTGCTTCTAAACCCAATACTGATCTTGTTCACAATATAGGTCCCCAGGCTCAAGTGAAAGGAAAAAAAACCCGTTAATTTTGAACATTAAAACACAAAACTAATGCAAAGAAAAGCTAAATCACTCCCACCACGTTTGCCATTCCAGGTATTCATAATGTCCCAAAATTTAGCTGTGATAATAGGCAAGTTAAGTTTACATTATTGCAAAGAAATGAAACTAATTGGCAAGATTAAAAAAAACCCAAACAAACAACAAAACCAACATGTGTTTTATTTGCTAATATATGTTTAGTTTTAGATGCAAATATGCTGTCCATCATTATTTATCCATGAATTTTCATCTCTTAATTCAAGCAGTCTTGTAAATCTTTTGATCAGGATACAACTCTGCAGGGATTGCCAGCTATCCTGTCCCATCAGATGGTTCGTCCACCTTTTTTCCTTCTTGGATGGCAATCACAGTATGCAAATGGCAAGTTCTTGAAAGATATTTTCTGACATCTGGCTCTTGATGGGCTCCTTAGGCAGCTGGGCTTGACACCCTCGAAGAACTTCTGAGCTGTTCTCATAATGAAGTGACTTCTTGGCCTTTTAAATGTGTTGTCTCCAAGTGCCCTTTGGAAGTGAAATGATCTGCCTGTTATATAGTGCCAGAGAGCCCAAAGATGCAGATTGTTATACAGCTGGAAGCTGCAAATGTTCGGTGTAAATTGAATATGCTGCACATCCACAAGGCATGTGGGCAGTTGGGTCGATGTGATGGCTGTTGTATTTCACATCAGCATGTGAAAACCTTAAACACACGAGCTGTAGCAAATAATTTTACAAATTATTGGAAGAACATGGCTTAAAGTAGAGGCAAAGAAAGAGAAGACTTAGAGACTTTAACTTTAATTTGGAAATGAATATTTGCTTTATATGTAAGTTTTGTCTGTATGTTAATTTTTCTTTCTTAGGTATGCATTCTTGGGCTGTAGCTCTGTATTACAAGTAGATGACTAGGGGTGCTATGTAGCCTAGTGGGATTTCAGGCACCTGAATGAGAAGGTTTATCTGTAAGTACAACTCAACTACTTTTTTTTTTTTTTATGGTATGGAGTTTCAGCTTCAAGTAAATATCATGTTTACTATTCAAGACTGCAAAACATGTCCCAGCCTAGTAATAAATCACAGGTCACAGAATATTTTGAGTTCAAAGGGATCCACAAGGATCACCAGGTCAAATTCTTAAGTGAATGGTCCATATGAGAATTGAGCCCACGACCTTTGTGTTATTAGCACCTGGCTCTAACCAACTGAGCCAGTCTCAGGGGCTGTTATATTAACATTGGTAACAGGAAACCTAAAAATAGAAAGCATCTCTTTTTGTCAATTAAATTAAGTTGTTGCCTAACCACAAGTGGACTTGACAGTTACTTGTAAATAATTGCTTTCTGGTTTTTGTCACTGATCATTGTCTTAGATAATCAAGATCGTTGTCTTGATAAGTATTTGACAGGAAAAATAAGAAGAAAAACTAAAGATAAAATTTGAAGAAGTTTAGCTATCATATTTAAAACAAAAAATTGAAAAAATATAGGGATAAACCCCAAACTGCATCTCATTTGAACAACTATTTTCTAAGATGCTTTCATTTTTTTTTTTTTTTCAAAATGCAACATTCTTCTGCATAAATCAAACCTGATTATAGCTGAAACCTGGAAAGGTCAAAAAATAATTTCACTTTCAATAAGCATATAAAACTGGAGTATTTTAATATTTGCTTGAGCTCTGTTAATAATAATAATAATAACCTGGATTGAAAAGACTGGATACGGCTGTACTATTTGAATTCCTTTAGCAATAAAAAGAAGTTTAAGTAATCTTCAAAACAGTAACAGTACAATGATGTTAGAATGCCTTCTTGTAAAGAGGAACTTGTTTTTTATTGATGCAAGAGGAAAAGATGAAACCCAAGAATACATTAGGAGGGGTGAGACCGTTTTCTAATTGTCCTTTTTCCTTCCCTTGAGATAATGTTAGCATTTAAATAGACCTGAGGTAGGAATTTGCTATTTTTGTCATTTCTGAACAAGTAAAAGAATTTTTGTTTAATAACAAATAAGGTTTTTCATTAGTAAAATTCATAAAGGATTTCAGTTGGATATTTGTCTAGTCAAATAGATAAAACACTCCTCAGAATGAGCTATGTAGAGATTAAATTTCTTTCCTTTCTTTCCTTTGATTTATTACTTTATTTGTATCTGTATTTTACTCTTGATATTATATGTTTGCTTAAAAGGAGTTTTTCAGACTTTTTTTAGTTTTTGACTGTATCTTTGCAGATACAGAATTCCCAAGTAGCTGATCTTCTCATCCTGCATCTGGAAAATTAAAGTTAGTAGATACAATTAATCTGGACATAAGAAACTTCAATGGTTCCCTGACAGAAGAAAAATTTAATTTCCTTGTAGTGAATGAGTTACAGTTCAACTTATTTTCAGCTATGACTTGCAGGGCAATGTTCTGGAATATGCCACTGCAAAACATGTAGCAATCTTGCCATCTTCGCAATTCTTTTGGGAGAATTCAGAAAACTAGTTTCTTAAAGCAAGAGATAGAGGTAGCTTGAAGAGTGTGTGGATCATGCACTTTAAGCTAGAGGAAAACATTCCTGTGTTGAAGAAAGGCAAAGAAAGGGAAATAAAGAAAAGTGTAGCTGGAAATGTCTCGGTGAGGCTTTGTTTTGGAGCACAGGTGTGGTTCCTCTGTTTACTCTGGAACTAATCCTGGCTTGAGACTCACTGGTCTGTGAGGAGCCCACCGGAACTGCTGTGCCGTACAAACAGGTTTGCATTAAGGCTTGCAGGGTGCTGGGTGCACCAGAATTATTGCAGTAAAGCCTAAAAATTCCTTTCAACATTATAATGCAAATCACCTAAGCTTTCTGCTTCTGCAGTATTTTGTTGGGCTCTGGGTGAATTGTTTGGGTTTTTTCTTTCCCTAAAAGCTTTTGTGTCTAGGAGTGAATAAGCATGAATTTCATCAAAATAATCTTTTAAGAAACAGTGACCTTAATTCTTCAACTTGAGCACAGTGCATTTAGAAGTGGAAAAGAAAGACTCCTTTCCTTGTGACTTCCTACACATCCTTTTGAGGTGAGCTTTAGCTTGAGTAGAGTTGGATTTTGGTTGCAGCAGTTTAGGAACTGGGATTACTTGTAAGGTGAGGATATGGGCAACCTACCACTTCAGAGCAGCTGAGTATGTTGATGGTGAGCTTTTTTTCTGTAGTCTAATGTAGGTTATTTAATAATCTCAGACTTGTGAGAAGAAAACTGCAGTGAAGCCCAGCAAGTCTGCTCTATCATTTGGTAACTACTGTTGCAGTGTTCAAACGACTAGAAATAAGCTGTGGAAGATACTTGCTCAGAGTGGAGTTTCCCTGCTTCCTCCAAAGAAGGTGCATGCTTCTTCACGGAAGTATAAAATCCTAGGGAAAATGTTGTGGCTGAACAGATTGGCACAGATTGATTGCACATCAATTTGCTGGAGAGACTATCATGAGCTTGCCGAGTCGTTTGAATGCTAGAACGTTGTAAAAAGGGCTTCTTTTAAGTAAAAGTAATTGTCAAAGTCATGTCCACTATAATTCTGTTCTCTGCACGAGAGCAAATCTCTTTCTCATCTAACTTTGCTTTGAATTTCACCTCACTTACCTTTGCAAGTAAACAACCAACAGCTACTCTCCCTCTGCCTGAAATAAAATGATTCCACGTGGTTGAAGGTTTATAAGCCCCACCTGGGATCTTGCATTGCTGGACCCTTACTATTACCCATCATGGGTTTCTTTACACTGCTTTCTTCTCTTTCAGAGTGGTAGGCTTTTAAATAGATGGCATTTTTGCATCTAATGCATATATAACAATGTTTGAGGCATCAACACAATTTTTATAATTTCATATTGCTTTTTGACTTTACAGTCTTATTATAATGTTCCCAGTTGTTCCTTTCATTTGCTGGGCTGAGAAAGAGCTATTTTCATACTGTGTAACCATACAAATAGCAGGACCTTGAAAAGTTGACTTGTTTGATGTTATATGGTTGGGAAAAGAGTTTTGTTAGATGGAATTTATTTATTTGCTGCAAGGTATAAAGACTGTCCTTGAAAATTACTAGCTATTAAAGAACCACCCTGTGATTTGAACCGATATTGCCATTAAATTAGGTCCCCATACGAAAACCGTACTACTTAAAGGAATAAATGACACCAGAAGCAGTTTTCAGCAGTGCTTTGCCAAACAGTCTTCCAGAATAGTACCAATATTGAGCAATTAGGACTGCTTGCTTGTTTTTGCTTCATGGCTGTTGACACTGGATTTCTTTCATTGATTTAATGTAGAACAAGATTACGACCTTATTCCTGGACTGTAAAAAAGGACAGAAAGAAATTTTTTTTCTTAAAAAAAAAAGGAATAATATACCATTCAGAGTTGAAGCAGCTGCTGTTCCTGTCTGTAACCAATATATTTGCTTGGCTGTTTTAAAAAAGCACTGTTTTAAAAAAATAGGAGGGCATGAAGTACTGCCTTACTGCCTGTTGAAGCTAAGCTATGCTTTACCAAGGTTTACAGAGGAAGATATCTGCAGGTCAGAGAATCTGTGCTGAAAGAAAGGTGGCATGAGTGGTGCCTAAAGGGTGATATTGTAGCTTTGTGTTCTCAGAATAATCCAGGACTGCAAGGACAGTCTCTTTCCTGTGGAAAAGGATGGTTAAGGGATGTGTTATGTTTGGAACAGACATGCAGAGTAACACCTTGCTCTCCTCCCTGTTTCAGGGCTCAGTTCAACAACATGCTATCCTTGGTAGAGTTCTAGTGAAAAACGAAGTTTAGTTATGAATCCTAAAGACAACTGATTTCTCCATTGACATACGTTTACAAAGATTGGTGGGATAATTTTCTCCCTAACATTACCTGTTTCATAGTTACATACATCAGACTCATTTCCTCATTACACATTCTTAATGCTTAGATTTCTGTTCATGAGTGCTGCTAATTAAACAACAGCTAAACAAATCAGGTAGAAATATGGGAATTAATGAGTGAGTTTAGTTACTTTGGTGACTTAGAAGTTTAGTTAGCAATCAATGGATTTCAGACCATTTCCAGATGGCTGGGAAGAGGGTGATATTTTCTGGCTTGAAAAATTTTCAGACCTTGAGTGTATCACTGTTTTATAAGAATGAAAGAGATAGATTTTTATTCAGACTCCTAACTTAGTTTTGGGTAGAATCCAGCTTGCCCAAGGTTACCTGTCTAGGTGTTGGATGTTTAATATAAATTAGCCAATGGGCTTTTTTCCTAGGATCCTGGGGAGAAGCTCCCACAAAGAATGATTCACATAAGAATAAAATAAATAGTTAAGTTACATGGTATCAACAGCTCTCTTCAGGGCATTTCTTATATCTCTGGGAAATTAAGCCATAAGGATATTGCTGATGGAAAAAATGGAGTGTTTTTTAGACTTGATGCTGTTATCATTTTTGTATCATTGGAGTGGTTATTATTCCTCCTGAATGCAGTAATTCAAAAGTTACCCCGACTGACACATTTTTGGCAAGAAAAAAACAAGGCACAATGAGTTCTGTTGGTTATTCTGCATTGGTATTTTGTTATACTAATGTAAGACTGCGCTCAGCCTTGAGGGTTTTCACTCTCTGTTTGACATTTTTTTCCTTTTGCTGCATTTAGAAAAAATAGCTGAGTTTTGTCTCATTTTCTGTAATGTCAGCAAGATGCATAATTTCTGTAATTACATTGTTAGCTTGTAATAAATCAGGACCTTACTTGACTTATGAACCCCATGAAGATGATCGCAGAATTTTTGTCTGTAAAATCTTTATTAAGTAATTTAAAATCTTATCCCAGTGAGAGCCCGTGCTTGGGCTGATGGTGTGCTAATATTATGTTGCCTTCCAGACGGAGAAAATATCATAAGATAATGCTGCTAAAGATCTTAATTGTCTCAATACATCCTGGTGTTCTTTAATGCCTCTAAATTAATTCTGCAATTTAATATTGTTATTAAGTCTTGAATTGCATTACTTCAGCAGAAACATAAAGCTAATGAGATTGTGTACCATAGGAGTGGAAGTACCTGTGTTTTTGAGGATTGTTCCCCAACATTGCAATTATGCAGTAAATTTCTAGTTCAGAAGGTTCATAAAGCATTTTACTGGTATGTTCCTGGTGGCCACTGAATATGTAACTTAAAATAAAAGGTCAAAAGCCACAATTACAGAATACTTCAGAAAAAGAGAGTAAGAAATGAAGTATATTGCCAATGGCTTAAGTGCCTGTAGAAGTGGAAAATATGTTAAATAAAGCATATTGGTAGGAAAAACACTGTTTCTCATAGTCCAGGGAAAGGCAATAAATAAACAAAGCCAAACACAGCAGTCTCTGCCAATCTAACTAGGCTACTTTTCTTCTTACCTTCAGATTTGGCTATTGGCTTAAAGATATCTTAGTTTAGTTTTTACAGAATCTATCTAGGTACCTGGATATTTTAGTATTGCTGGTAGGTAGCATTGGTTCACATCACTTTGGGATTGGTCTCGTATGGTTAAGCTTTCCTTGAGGACAAAAGTGGTTTTCCAGTATACTGCCACCTCTGCCTGTAACAGGAAACAAAACAGGTATGAGTCCTCTCCCTGGTTTCTAAGGCATCTAAATTTTCTGAAATATTTAAAAATTTAAGTCACCTCCAGTCATATCATCTATCAGAAAAAGCCCATCATTTTCTTTGCCTTCCAAAGCATCACTGTGAAAAATGTATATACAGGAAAAACAGAGTCATTATGCTTTAGGAAACATCACTTCTGTGAATGTATAGAAACAACACTATCTCTGATTAAATTGAAATACAGAAGGAGATTAAATTGAAATATAGAAAGAAACATGCACAGGCAAAACCCATGTTTATTCCAGCTAGAAAATGTGGCTGGGGTTGCCATCAGTTCTCAAGAGAAATGTGTACTTTTACATTTTGTCTAGGTGACAGTGCTTCCATTACTATAATGCCCTGTGAAATCACAGAACAGCACAGCAGTGCTGCATGGCAGGAGTGATTACAGTGAGTCAGTCAGAAGTGCCTGCTCTTATGATAACTGCTTGTGGAAGTCAAAGCCTACGTACAGCACACAGACCTTCTGGTCTGCACTGATCCTCTGTCCCCTGGTTAGGGTAAAGGTCATTCTGCTGTTTTCATAGATACATCCCATTAGAGCTTAATCTCACGTATCAGCGAGTTTATACACTTCTGGAGTCGTTTACAGTGTTTTACTCATATTAACTCATCTGAGCAAATGTATATCAACAACAGATGTTGATTTCTACTGCCCTTGGTAGTAATCAGTTCCAAGCTTTTCCTAATACTCAGAATTAAATAAATCCTGAGCAAAGCCAAACCTGTATTATCTGAGCAGAAGAGTTAAACTGTGATAGCAAAGCCACTGGCTTATTTTCCCTGGGCTGTCTAGTTTTAGTAAAGCATTGGGATGATACAGTATACTTTGTAATTTTGGGGATCTGATTTGTTGATTAAGTGGTGAATTTAATGACAGAATGTGGCATGACACAGGAGACTCATGTCAGGGTTTTTATCTTTCCACATATCATTCCTTTCTTTTTTTTTTCTTCCTCATCCCTTCTCCCAACCAGGCAAAAGCTGTTTAGCTTTTTGTATATACAAATCAAAAATCGAGATATTGATAAAGAAATAGCTGAACTGCTTTTTCCAGTACTGAAGTTCTATATACTAATTCATACAAAATTAATAACAGATCTTTAACATCAGCTGCACAGAGAACCATTCTGCAAGTGATCTTAAGAGGTTAACAGGTTTTCAGACATGAGCAAAGGCATGTTACAGTCCCAAAACATACTTACAGTGTTCTCCCATCGCGGGTCAGGACTGTTTCCCCACAGTGAACCTTTCTCTTGGTTTTTGCTCCTCCAGGTGGCACAGGGGGACAGGGATGGGGGTTGTGGTCAGTTGATGGTAGCTCCTCTCTATCTCTGCCTTCAGGATGAACCTGCCTGGGCTCTCCATGGGCCGCACATCCCACAGAGCACTGCCAGTGCAGCTGCAGGGCTCATCCATACCCTTGGAGCTAGCTGGAACAGGTTGCACCTGGCATGGGGCATCCTCTGCCTCTCTTCACAGAAAGCCCTGCAGCACGGACTGGGAAGCCCAGAGCAGAGGTAAATCCAAGGCTTCTGAGCTGATTTTATTTCCCTGTTTCAAGCGACATTCACACCACAGGATGTGTCAGTGCTGCCATGTTTGCTGCTGTCCCTGGGGCATGCAGGAATATCTTCCTTACCTTCCCAGGGACCCTCTGGGTGCCTGGGAATAGCCCCAGGAGATGGCACGGACACCTCTGTCACAGTGTCCCAGGGTCCTGCCCCCAGCTGGGGGAAGGCACCTGCTCCACAAGAGCTGCAATTGAGGCTGGAGATAGGCAGGTGACCCCATGCCGGGCTGCTGGCTGCACTGTGGATGTAAAAGAGTGGATTTTGGTAGGTTAGTATTGGAGATTATTGCACCTCTTGCCAACAGATTATCTCTTCTCTGCTTATAAATATCATTAACGCTGTAATTTCTCATCAGATGTTTCATTAAGACATTTGATGGGTAGTTTTGTGTATCCTTGATACAAAATGGAGTTTAGAAAGAAATTCATGATTACTTGGATTTTCCTGTACTGCCTGGCAGGCGTAGTTAGGAAAGGCCAAATTATGGGACATTTCCTACCTGGGCATCCCAGTGAACAAGCTGCGCATTTCCATTAACAGATTTAAAATCCCTTTTCAGGAAAGTCCATCTGCTTCCAACTGATAAAGCAGCATATTACTCACTGCACATTCAGCTGCCTCATGATAATTCAAAATTTTACTTCGGCTTTCCCACTTTCTCAGATTTAACACACCAGACATATCTTGTGTACATAAGTCACACCCAAATATTTCTTCAAATGTTGAATAGACTAATGTTTCGTGAGACTTTTTTTTTTTCTGTTTAGAGTAATCATTTAAAGTAAAAAACACAGTAGGGGGGCTTATTAGTTGCAGAGATGGGTGGAGAAAAGGCTATCAAAACGGGAGTAATGAATATCTTGAAACTTTTGAGTAACTGTTAAAGTGGAGCTCTGTGTGGAAGAAATGGAGCAGTATGTTTGCTCGGGACATCTTTTTCAGATAAGGCTGTCTTCCACGAGAAGGGGTATGTTTTTTCTCCCATACATATAGTGGAGCCTAATCTCACTTTAAGTGGCTGGGTGGATCAGAATATTTATAGACTAAACAGTGGATGGAAGGGATTGGTAAAAACAGTTATTAAGGGTACCAATATGTGATCATGAGAAATGAACACTCAGGAAGGGATTCATCAAAACAGATTTAGATGTGCTGTGTAATGGATGGTGAACATAAGATACTCATAAAGCTTATTTCATCTCACCCTAGGGCCAACAACTCAAACACATCAGCTCTGTTGAATGGTTCTCAGTGTGATAGCTTTTCTTGTTTTGGCTGTGCAGCCTGTACAGCTCAGGGGTAGATGCCTGTAACTGCAGAGATATCAAAAGTTAAGTGGGATTACTTCCTAAATCATTAATGCTGATAACTGTATACCAAATAGTGAGCTTCCTGTCTGTTTTGTCTGTTTAACCATTATTATCTTTTAGTGTCATATAAAATTATACATGTCATTTAAAAAATTTCAGTGTAAAACAATAATCTTTGTCAGAGACACTAGTAGTCAGGTATCAGTAAGCACTTGAGGGAATAACAGTCTAAGAGAGAGTCTAATCACTTTGCAAATTTTAAAAAGCGTTTGTGGTTATATGCCAAATATGTAGAAAACGTAAGTAATAGAGCAATTAGGTTGAAGTACTCTTCTAGTGTTCTTCTCCTGACGTTTTCCTTTTTCCTAGCTGCTTGTTCTGATTATTCAGACACTGTAGTGCACTTCTGAGATGGTTTGTATATGAACTGAACTGAGTTGAACACCTTTATGCTGAGCAGTCCTGAGTATTTCCAAAATAGGCGCTCAGCTTTGTCAATAAAACACTGAAGTCCCTATTCTAGAGTGAAACAAATGTGATAAGTCTAGACTGAACAATTTTTGGGCTATGAGACTACCAAACTAAAATCATATCTGAAATGTTTGGATTTTGTTTTACCCTACTCCTCAGAAGTTGAAAACAAAATAAAGGCTTCTAGTTCTTCAGCAGCTGAAACAGAGTTCGCTAAGACAGACCTATGAATTGACATGTCTTCACCAGGAACATTGTCTTAATTCAGGATGTTAATCATTAGTTTTTAGCTCTGTTAAACTGAACGAAAGGAGCATAAAATGATTGGTTTTAGTCATCCTGAATAAATAAAAGTAGAGCGAGTTGGATGAACTTGTGTGATATTATATTTGTCCCAGCAAAGAAATTCGGTTTTGACCTGCATGTTGCACGTTTTTCTGTCGTATCAGTGGGGAGGCACTTTTCAAGTGTACAAACATTGCAGTCGCAATCTCTTACCCTCCAGCTTTGATGTTGTCTTGGTCCAGAATGATCCTAACCTCTTTCTAATGAGATCCACTGAAAGAAGTGCAAGGCAGAGGCACTTCCTCCAGCTCACAGTATTTTTTATGTCTGAAGCTTAAGAATCAAAGTATTTTCTACCCTTTAAAGTCCATTGGAAATAGAAGCTGCCTTTTTCTCTATTTTTTTTTTGTCATCAGGATTGTGTTCATTATTATTTATGTTCATTCAACTATTAAAATGCCTTTTATCTATTTAGGTGCCTCTGTAGGCATTTTTGAGGTTGAAAAATGTGATGTGTAGGAGTGTTGGTTTTTAACAGATTATTTCAGCAAGAAAACAAAAATATTTAACTAAGTCAAATTTTCAAGACTTTTTTTGTCCTCACAGCAAGGCAAAAATTGCACGTAATTCATTTAAAAGATCCCAACACATGAGATCACCTTTATCTCTCTTGATATACACTCACGTGAAATACCTTATTATGTATAAAGTTTTAGCAGTCTGTGAATTTTATTTTTCATAGAGAGGAACCTGCTTGGTGAAACACGAACTAATTTTCTCAGTGCAGAGTCAATGTGTGCAAATTTGTCTTCTCAAGTAAACAGGGTAGAAATTATTGTATCCATAGTTTTGCTTTCCACAAAAGTAGTTATCTTATTTAAAGGCCTTTCTCATACTCTAGTTTCAAGTGAGATTTTATCAAAAATAAATAGAAATCTAAAGGCAGCACACAGGCTCTCTTCTTGTTTTAAGTAGGGAGTCTCATGAATATAGGAAAGGAATCATGCAAGTCATAAAATGTGATTTTCAGTTCTGTACCTGGAACATTGAGTGCCTGCCTGCCCAGACCACAACTTTTTTTTTTTTTTAAGGTATTGAAAGCGCAGCTGTATTTGTGGTGCCACAAATTTCAGTCCTCTCCTCTTCATAGTGTGTCCATGTGTGCAGGGTCTAACTCAAATTCCTTTGCTGTGTTGCCTCCCAAACCACACCCAAGCTAAAATCCTTCTAGGACCAGTCTCACAGTTTTATGGCAGAGATTGAGTGCCAATGCCTAGAAGCACCCCTCAAATTAAATTTTCTAGGGCAGACATATTAAAGGAGGTTGGAGGTGGTTGATGACAGCTTAAATTTAAGGTCCAGGGTTCATGCTGATAGCCAGAATGGGGTTTTGGGGGGTTTGTTGACAGCGTTGTTCAACTCGAGCTTGATGTTCTGCACAAGCTGAATTGTCAACTGGCTTTGGTTCCTATTCAGACAGAGTAGAGTACATTAGCTTTGTAGCTGAATATACAAACAGCACAAGCTTGTTTGAGGAGACTTAGTTCATTGTAAATCAAGGCAATGAATTCCAAAGCTCTGAGTCACAACCTGCGTTATTAGGAGGGTAAAACTGGATTCTTGGTAGTAATGGCATAAAACTAAAATATAGTAGAAAATTACAGGGAAGAATTTTTTTTTTTCAATTGAGAATAGCTTGAAAAGCTAATTTAATAATAAATTAGTTTTTTTACTAACTAAAAGCATAATAACTTGATGAGAGGGAAATTATTTAAATTCCAGTTTTAATTGCCAGAAACTTCAATTACTCAACTTAAAGGAGGCTTTGCTAACTAAAAAAGGCTTCTATTTTCAGTTGTTTTGCAGTCTTAAAAGTTTGCAAGTTATTTAAAACGGACTTTGATCATGTAGGAGAGTTTTTTAAATTATTTTTTCTGCACTGATAGTGTAAATGAGAAATCTTTTTCAACCTTTACACTTTCTGAATAAAAAAATGTATTAATTAATTTTTAAACATTCAAGTTTTTAAGTGTAATTCACGTTGCTTCATGTTGTTTGACGCTATGTAAGCATCCCACTAAGGACCTCTAGGGACCTCAATTAAACAAAAATTGGTACATGCTGTGCAAATTGTAGTTGCACTACGTGAGTGAATTATTAGTGTATAGATTCACTGCTGCATTGCTGGAATAAAGTACTAAAATCAGAGCTGCTGTCTTGAAAAGTCTGGAACCATCCTTCGTGAGCCAAAAGATCGAGCTCTGCCTCCAAAGGCTCCATGAGATCCTTACAGAGCTTCTGTGTCACTTTACAGAATGAAAACCCTTTCGGGTGGAAGGGGGTTAATGATGCTCATGATCTCCCTGACTGCTCTTTGCCTCTTTCTGAGAGTTTTGCCTTCTTTGCCACTTGACTCTCGGTGCAGACCCAGTTCCTTGTGCTGCACTTGCTGTGCATTGTCTGTCTGGGAACAGAGCATTAGAGTAGTGGTGTAATGGCTAGGCCAAGAAATGCCTAGGAAAAGAAATGTTTCAGGAAGTGAGTTTGGAGTGGTAGTCTCTCTTCTAAATGTAGATCCTGGGCTGAGAGGGTGAGCCTGGGCTGAGGCTCAAAGCCTGCTCCCATGAAAGGGTTTGCCACACTGATGTGTCCAGCTCAGAATTGCTTCGCACTGCTTGTAAGACAGATAACACAAATTCTGGCCATATTTAATGTGATTTGCTCCCTTTCTGTTCATTCATTCAAACACAGCCTCTCTTGTGTTCATTTGGTTTAATGGGGTGTTCAGATTGGCTTCCACTCTGACTCACTGCACTTGAGTGTGCATGGTTAGGGAAGGGAACAGCTGTCTTCCAGGAGAGTGTTTTACCAGAGGATGGAGAGACTTTCATAGTTAAAGACATATCAGAGGTGTGTTAAAAGTGCTGGGCTGGCATGCAGTAATGTACACGGGTAGTAATTGTGTATTTTCTTCCCTTCTGGAAATTAACTGGAATATAGTCTCAGCTTTGTTAGTAACCTCAGCCTTGTTGTTGCTGTTGGGTTTTGGTGGGTTTTGTGGGTTTTTTTGCTTGTTTGTTTGGTTTTTTCCCTGAGAAACTGAGCATGCAGCACAGTGAATATATTCCCTCTCTGGTGTGTTGCCTCCTTTTTATAACACCTGGCAGTAAAATCCCTTGGCATTCTGGTAAAGGCTGAGACACTAAGAAAACCTGTGAAACATCTTGATTAGATTCACTCTTCTGTGGTTAAGTTATTCAAAAGGGTCTGGAAGCCTTAGGCTGCAATGGCATGCAATAAATGGGATAATAATGGCACATGGTTCTACTTGGCCCCAATTGAATGTAACAAAATGGAACATGGTGGTCAGTCATTAATCTTTCCCCTACACTTCCGAATTCAGAAATTTACAACTTCTGCAGAGGAAAGTGTTTTGTTTAGGTTTTAATTATTAATATCTTTGCTTCCTCTGTTAAATTTTTTACGTGAAAAATAATATTCCAGACCAACTTTCTAAATTGGCTAGCTTGAAAAACTGCATAAGTTGAAAGAAAAGGAGACCCCAGTTCTTAATTCTACCCTTGTGTCAACCTGCTCCTTGGTCTGAATGGCTTCAGCATCCCGTCTCCCTCTCTGCTGGAGGTGCCCATTTCCAGACACAAGCTACACAAGTTTGCTTGCTGACTCATAATAATAATCTCCCCAGGAAATGGTGGATCCCCCATCATTGAACACTTTTAAGATTCGGCTGGATAGTTTGCTGGGCTATCTTGTCAAGACTGTGATTTTGCCAGGAAAGGTCCAACCTGGTATTCTGTGGTTCATTGGCTGTTTGTACTATATTGGAGAGACTGTTATCTTCAGTCCGGTTTGGTCACCAGGTTTGAAAAAAATCATCTGAAAATACTGTGATCATACATAGCCCTTTGGAGGTAGGTGTGAGCAGCCCAAAGGCTTGTCAGTACCATGTTATTACCACTGCTCCAGATCTCTGTGTGATAAATGCATTCTTGAGTTGTTCTATTTTCAACTAGGTCTCTCAGAACAAAAAAAAAACCAAAAAACCCCAGTATTATTTGGCAATAAAAAGTATTAAAAGCTTTTGTCTTGTCTTGCTCCAAATGAGGCCTTTTGGCTTATATGTCTGTGCTTTCCCCATGTTTCTATAATCTGTTTTAATAATTGTTCCGTCTTTCGTTTTGTTCACAGCCTACATGCTGACACAGTACCAGTTTTGTTTCCAAGAGAGGAGTTCACAGAATTACAGTGTCTGATCCAACTAGCTGCTCTGATGATCCTCAGTGGACCATGTAGGTAAAATTCAAAAAACCCTATATACATCAACATGATGTCTTTGAAAGTATTCAACGTACTGGGAAAAGCTGATTTTTGGCAACAGCACTCACTTCATGAAGTCAGGGTCTTTTGGAATTTTTGGACTACAATATCATTAAGACCCTTTACTGTCAATAAAAGAACAAAAGTAGACTGCCCTATTTCACAATGTGCTTGGTCTTCTTGCCATATCTATTTTAATATATCTAGTTGTGGGAGCTGGCAACAGCGTGATGCCCATCATTCCTGTAGGCGGACCTGAGCTAACTTTAGTAGCAGCTGCAGTGGTGAAAATTTGAGCATAGGCACAAAACCCAGCAGAGAAGTGGAATAAATTCTGAAGCAGCTAGTAAGCCTTGAGCTTCTTGTTGTTACAGGCACACAGCTAGCAGAATAACAGCTAGCCAGGAAAGAGCTAGGCTGAACAGGTTTACATGTGTGAACCTCTATGGTTGTCTATAAGAAGAGTAGAAGAGTATCATGGTATTAGTAATCAGAACAAAGATGCCGTCAAGCTGTTTCTGTTGATCATCTCGAGCTTCTGCACAAATCTTCAAGTTTGCTATGAGTTTCAGACAAAATATAAGATATTGCCAATATTCTATCTCCAGGATTTCCCTGCAGAGTAATTCAGTTTTGCTATAAAAGAGGTGTGAATCCAACAATTTAGATTCAGTTTCTTGAAAAGTGTATTTTTCCTTTTTGTTTTGATATGCTAGCTTCATTTAGCTGCAACAAGTCACCTTCCCCTGAGCTAGCAGACCTAGGCGAAGGACTAAATTGTTCTGATTAAATTGCCAGCATTTATCGTCTCTTGGCTGCTTTCTCCCTTGTATGCTCTGCTGTTTTATGTCTCAGTTGCAGTGGCACTTAAAATAATTCACATGAATTGGTAAACTGAAGTGTTTATGTTTACATTATAATTGGTGTTTCTTTTACATTCCTCACACTGTAAAAGCTCCACCTTGGTTTGCATTTCTAATTTTGTGGAAATGAGCTGTAAACTTGGGTGTGTAGCAGTGGTTTAGATGGCCTGTATTTACACATGCTGGCACAGACTCTGCACATAACAAACAGCTCTCCTCACATTCTCTTTTGGGACTGTGACACTGACAGTTTATTGTGATTGTTTCTGGAGCGTCTTGAGATTTCAGTCACTCGGCTCTGTCTGGAGAAGGTTTCTAAGTAAGTCATCTCAGTAAAGCAGTGTCAGTGTGTACTGGCTGAATTTTTTATGGCTTCAGTTTTAACAACAGGTGTCTCAGATGAATCCTGTAACAATGCTTATCCCTGCTTTTGTCTCCTGAAATTATGACAAGATATATTACGCGCTGTTACATACACAGCTGACTTTCACGTTGTGTTGACCATATTCCAGATTTAATTAGATGTTTTTCAGGTATTTTGCAAAAAGTGAAAGGTTGTGGTTTGGGATTCTTCTTT